>JAUJYP020001219.1:0-112705 GCA_030674075.2 Linum usitatissimum | reverse complement strand
GAGAGTTCGTTCCGGGTTTTGATATCGAATGATATCCATTATCGATGTATTTCCGAACCGGCAGCTTTTTCTACGCTTTGTTTTGTTTTCACTAGGATTCCAAGAGTCATTATTGGTCAAATTTATTTAAAGTATTCCAGCCTTTCGCATTATTAATGGTCATTTATCGATTTTATCAAAGGTCTTTGAGTCGAGGTTGGTTCTTCTGCACTCGAGGTGGACTCCCGTGTTGAACCGCTGGTTCGACCAAGACTCCTAGGGTGAGGTTTCATAGCATAATAGTGTGAGCTACCGTATAAATGTGTTGATGTCATTGTAGCCACGTGCCTCGTATCATACACCAGCGATCCCTTTTATATGCTTCTACTAAGCTCAATCAAAAGCTATTGGCTCTTTAAATCGTGGCGTGTGATTCATCATCCATGTTAGACAAGATATGCTAATTTAGAGTACTCTACGATGATTATGTGTTGGTCGACCATCCTGCTGGATTGCGCAATCCTCTAAGTGATACCCCGGATTCTTTGAAGGACGGTGGAGTAGGCCTGCAAATGTCGCTGACACTGAATCCTTTCAGGGAGTTTCATGGTCTTATCAACGGTGAGGCTGGTCCACACCGTTGCTGGTGGCCGATGTTAAGTATATTCCTTTACGGGCCATACGCCTCACATCACTAGATGGCGGTTGACTGCATAGATCTTACTAGTTGAATTTCGCACACATCTCAATTCCTACACGAGTAGATAGCTAGACCAAGGCGTATCGTTAACCCCATGAGACATTTTGCTTTTGTTTCTCTTGTATTTCAGATCACGGGTAATTAGAACTGAGAATGGAGAGAGTTCGTTCGGGGTTTTGATATCGTATGATATCCATTATCGATGTATTTCGAACCGGTGTTTTATGCTTTTGTTTTATTTTCATTAGGGATTCCAAGATCATTATTGGTCAATATATTTAAAGTATTCCGCTAGATTTTAATGCTTGTTTATTTGATTTATCAAAAGGTCTTGAGTCGAGGTTGGTTCAGCTTGCACCCTGAGGTGGACTCCTGTGTTGAACTAGTGGTTCGACCAAGACTCCTAGGGTGAGGTTTCATAGCACAATAGTGTGTGATATACTATATAAATCTGTTGATGTCATTAGAGCTACGGATCTCAGATTATAAATCGTGTGATCTCTGTATGTTCAACTAATAAGTTTCGAGCAAAAGCTATTGGCCTTTAAACTGTGGCGTGTGATTCATCATCCATGTTAGGACAAGATATGCTAATTTAGAGTACTTACGATGATTATGTGTTGGTCCCCATCCCCGGATTGCGCAATCCCTTAAGTGATATTCAGATTCTGGAAGGACGTGTAGAGTATGCCTACAAATGCCGCTCACACGAATCCTTTCAGTGGTTTCATGGTCTTATCAACGGTGAGGTTGTCCACACCGTTACGGGTGGCCGATGCTAGGTATATTCCTATACGGACCATACGGTCACATCACTAGATGCGGTGATTAGATAGACTTTCATGTTGAATTCTCGCACAATCTCAATTCTACACGAGTATAGATAGCCAATCGGTGCTTATCGCTAACCCCATAAGACATTTTTCCCTTGTGTTTCTCTCGTATTTCGCTCTTGGGTGGTACTGGAACTGAGCGTGGAGAGAGAGTTGGTCGGGGTTTTGATATCAGATGATATCCATTATCGATGTATTTATGAACTGGAGTTGTATCTGCTTTTGTTTTATTTTCATTAGGGATTCCAAGATCATTATTGGTTAATTTATTTAAAGTATTCCAGTTCAGATTTTAATGCTTGTTTATTGGATTTATCAAAGGTATTGAGTCGCGGTTGGTTCAACTTGCACCCTGAGGTGTCCTCCTGTGTTCAACCAGTGGTTCGACGAAGACTCCTAGGGTGAGGTTTCATAGTCCGGTAGTGTGTGATCTACTATATAAATCTGTTGATGTCATTAGAGCTACGGCTCTCAGATTATACATCGTGTGATCTCTGTATATTCAACTAATAAGTTTCGAGCAAAAGCTATTGGCCTTTAAACTGTGGCGTGTGATTCATCATCCATGTTAGGACAAGATATGCTAATTTAGAGTACTTACGATGATTATGTGTTGGTCCGCACCCCCGGATTGCGCAATCCCTCAAGTGATATTCGTGTTTCTCGTAGGACGTGTAGAGTATGCCTACAAATGCCGCTCACACGAATCTTTTTTGTTGGTTTCATGGTCATCTCTACGGTGAGGTTGTCCACATCGTTACGGGTGGCCGATGCTAGGTATATTCCTATACGGACCATGTGGTCACATCACTAGATGCGTTGATTAGATAGACTTCCATGTTGAATTCTCAAGACAATCTCAATTCTACACGAGTATAGATAGCCAATCGATGCTTATCGCTAACCCCATAAGACATTTTTCTCTCGTGTTTCTTTGTATTTCACTTATGGGTACCGGAACCGAGGATGGAGAGGTTCTTCGAGATTTTGATATCAAATGATATCCATTATCGATGTATTTATTAAATCGGAGTTGTACGCTTTTTGTTTTATTTTCATTAGGGATTCCAAGATCATTATTGGTCAATTTATTTAAAGTATTCCAATCGCATTTTAATGCTTGTTTATTGGATTTATCAAAGGTATTGAGTCGAGGTTGGTTCAACTTGCACTCGAGGCTGACTCCTGTGCCACCGCGGGTTCGACCAAGACTCCTGGGTGAGGTTTCATAGAGAAGGTAGTGTGATCTACTTATAAATCCGTTGATGTCATTAGAGCTATGGCTCTCGCATTATACATCGTGCGATCTCTTTATATGCAACTACTAAGTTTCGAGCAAAAGCTATTGGCCTTTAAACCGTGGCGTGTGATTCATCATCCATGTTAGGACAAGATATGCTAATTTAGAGTACTTACGATGATTATGTGTTGGTCGCCACCCCCCGGATTGCGCAATCCCTCAAGTGATATTCAGATTCCGGTAGGACGCGTGCAGTATGCCTACAAATGCCGCTCACACGAATCCTTTTTCGTGTGGTTTCATGGTCTTATCAACGGTGAGGTTGTCCACACCGTTACGGGTGGCCGATGCTAGGTATATTCCTATACGGACCATAGGGTCACATCACTAGATGCAATGATTAGATAGACTTCCGTGTTGAATTCTCAAGACAATCTCAATTCTACACGAGTATAGATAGCCAATCAAGCTTATCGCTAACCCCATAAGACATTTTTCCCTTGTGTTTCTCCGTATTTCTTTACCACGGTACTAGAACCGAGGATGGAGAGAGAGTTGGTCGGGGTTTTGATATCGATGATATCCATTATCGATGTATTTCCGAAGTGGAGTTGTATCTACTTTTTGTTTTATTTTCATTAGGGATTCCAAGATCATTATTGGTCAATTTATTTAAAGTATTCCAGCTCAGATTTTAATGCTTGTTTATTGGATTTATCAAAGGTATTGAGTCGAGGTTGGTTCAACCCGCACCCCGAGGTGGACTCCTCGTGTTAAACCAGTGGTTCGACCAAGACTTCTAGGGTGAGGTTTCATAGTACGGTAGTGTGTGATCTACCGTATAAATGTGTTGATGTCATTAGAGCTACGGCTCTCGCATTATACATCGTGTGATCTCTCGTATATGCAACTAATAAGTTTCGAGCAAAAGCTATTGGCCTTTAAACCGTGGCGTGTGATTCATCGTCCATGTTAGGACAAGATATGCTAATTTAGAGTACTTACGATGATTATGTGTTGGTCGCCACCCCCGGATTGCGCAATCCCTCAAGTGATATTCGTATTCTTGTAGACGTGTGTATGCCTACAAATGCATCGCAACACGAATCCTTTCGGTGGTTTCATGGTCTTATCAACGGTGAGGTTGTCCACACCGTTACGGTGGCCGATGCTAGGTATATTCCTATACGGACCATAGGGTCACATCACTAGATGCGTTGATTAGATAGACTTCAGTGTTGAATTCTCGCACAATCTCAATTCTCCACGAGTATGTATAGCCAATCGCTGCTTATCGCTAACCCCATAAGACATTTTTTCCCTTTGTGTTTCTCCGTATTTCACGCCACGGGTAATGAACCGAGGATGGAGAGAGAGTTGGTTGGGGTTTTGATATCAAATGATATCCATTATCGATGTATTTCCGAACCGGAGTTGTATCTCGCTTTTGTTTTATTTTCATTAGGATTCCAAGATCATTATTGGTCAATTTATTTAAAGTATTCCAGCTCAGATTTTAATGCTTGTTTATTGGATTTATCAAAGGTATTGAGTCGAGGTTGGTTCAACTTGCACCCCGAGGTGGACTCTCGTGTTAAACCAGTGGTTCGACCAAGACTCCTAGGTGAGGTTTCATAGTCCGGTAGTGTGTGATCTACCGTATAAATGTGTTGATGCCATTGTGAGCTACGGCTCTCGATTATACATCGTGTGATCTCTCGTATATGCAACTAATAAGTTTCGAGCAAAAGCTATTGTCCTTTAAACCGTGGCGTGTGATTCATCGTCCATGTTAGACAAGATATGCTAATTTAGAGTACTTACCATGATTATGTGTTGGTCGCCACCCCCGGATTGCGCAATCCCTCAAGTGATATTCAGATTCTGGTAGGACGTGTAGAGTATGCCTACAAATGCTGCTCACACGAATCCTTTCAGGTGGTTTCATGGTCTTATCAACGGTGAGGTTGTCCACACTGTTACGGGTGGCTGATGCTAGGTGTATTCCTATACGGACCATATGGTCACATCACTAGATGCGGTGATTAGATAGACTTCCATGTTGAATTTCAGCACAATCTCAATTCTACACGAGTATAGATAGCCAACTGCTTATCGCTAACCCCATAAGACATTTTTCCCTTGTGTTTCTCCGTATTTCTGCCATGGGTACCGGAACTCGAGGATGGAGAGAGAGTTCTTCGAGATTTTGATATCAAATGATATCCATTATCGATGTATTTATGAACTGGAGTTGTATCTGCTTTTGTTTTATTTTCATTAGGGATTCCAAGATCATTATTGGTTAATTTATTTAAAGTATTCCAGTTCAGATTTTAATGCTTGTTTATTGGATTTATCAAAGGTATTGAGTCGAGGTTGGTTCAACTTGCACCCTGAGGTGGACTCCTGTGTTAAACCAAAGGTTCGACGAAGACTCCTAGGGTGAGGTTTCATAGTACGGTAGTGTGTGATCTACCGTATAAATGTGCTGGATGTCATTGGAGCTACGGCTCTCGCATTATACATCGTGTGATCTCTGTATATTCAACTAATAAGTTTCGAGCAAAAGCTATTGGCCTTTAAACTGTGGCGTGTGATTCATCATCCATGTTAGGACAAGATATGCTAATTTAGAGTACTTACGATGATTATGTGTTGGTCCGCACCCCCGGATTGCGCAATCCCTCAAGTGATATTCGCATTTTGGTAGACGTGCAGTATATGCCTACAAATGTCGCCACACGAATCTTTTTTGGTGGTTTCATGGTCTTATCAACGGTGAGGTTGTCCACACTGTTACGGGTGGCCGATGCTAGGTATATTCCTATACGGACCATAGGGTCACATCACTAGATGCATGATTAGATAGACTTCCATGTTGAATTCTCAGCACAATCTCAATTCTACACGAGTATAGATAGCCAATCAGTCCTTATCGCTTACCCCATAAGACATTTTTCCCTTGTGTTTCTTTGTATTTCAGTCACGGGTACTGGAACTGAGGATGGAGAGAGAGTTCTTCGAGATTTTGATATCAAATGATATCCATTATCGATGTATTTGGAACCGGAGTTGTATCTCGCTGCTTTTGTTTTATTTTCATTAGGGATTCCAAGATCATTATTGGTCAATTTATTTAAAGTATTCCGATTCCCGATTTTAATGCTTGTTTATTGGATTTATCAAAGGTATCGAGTCGAGGTTGGTTCAACTTGCACCCCGAGGTGGACTCCCGTGTTAAACCAGTGGTTCGACCAAGACTCCTAGTGGTGAGGTTTCATAGGACGGTAGTGTGTGATCTACTATATAAATGTGTTGATGTCATTAGAGCTACGGCTCTCGATTATACATCGTGTGATCTCTCGTATATGCAACTAATAAGTTTCGAGCAAAAGCTATTGGCCTTTAAACCGTGGCGTGTGATTCATCGTCCATGTTAGGACAAGATATGCTAATTTAGAGTACTTACGATGATTATGTGTTGGTCGCCACCCCCGGATTGCGCAATCCCTCAAGTGATATTCGCATTCGGGTAGACGTGTAGAGTATGCCTACAAATGCTGCTCACACGAATCCTTTTGTGTGGTTTCATGGTCTTATCAACGGTGAGGTTGTCCACACCGTTACGGGTGGCCGATGCTAGGTATATTCCTATACGGACCATGTGGTCACATCACTAGATGCGTGATTAGATAGACTTCCGTGTTGAATTCTCAAGACAATCTCAATTCTACACGAGTATAGATAGCCAATCGCTGCTTATCGCTAACCCCATAAGACATTTTTCCCTTGTGTTTCTCCTCGTATTTCAGTCACGGGTACCGGAACCGAGGATGGAGAGAGAGTTGGTCGGGGTTTTGATATCGATGATATCCATTATCGATGTATTTCCGAACCGGAGTTTTATCTACTTTTGTTTTATTTTCATTAGGATTCCAAGATCATTATTGGTCAATTTATTTAAAGTATTCCAGCTCAGATTTTAATGCTTGTTTATTGGATTTATCAAAGGTCTTGAGTCGAGGTTGGTTCAACTTGCACTCGAGGTGGACTCCGTGTTAAACCAAAGGGTTCGACCAAGACTCCTAGGTGAGGTTTCATAGTACAGTAGTGTGTGATCTACTGTATAAATGTGTTGATGCCATTAGAGCTACGGCTCTCAGATTATACATCGTGTGATCTCTGTATATGCAACTAATAAGTTTCGAGCAAAAGCTATTGGCCTTTAAACTGTGGCGTGTGATTCATCGTCCATGTTAGGACAAGATATGCTAATTTAGAGTACTTACGATGATTATGTGTTGGTCCCCACCCCCGGATTGCGCAATCCCTCAAGTGATATTCAGGTTCTCGGTAGGACGTGTAGAGTATGCCTACAAATGCTGCTCACACGAATCCTTTCGGTGGTTTCATGGTCTTATCAACGGTGAGGTTGTCCACACCGTTACGGGTGGCCGATGCTAGGTATATTCCTATACGGACCATATGGTCACATCACTAGATGCGTGATTAGATAGACTTCCGTGTTGAATTCTTAAGCACAATCTCAATTCTACACGAGTATGATAGCCAATCAAGAAGCTTATCGCTAACCCCATAAGACATTTTTCCCTTGTGTTTCTCTAGTATTTCAGCCACGGTACCGGAACCGAGGATGGAGAGAGAGTTGGTCGGGGTTTTGATATCGATGATATCCATTATCGATGTATTTCTGAACCGGAGTTTTTTTTACTTTTGTTTTATTTTCATTAGGGATTCCAAGATCATTATTGGTCAATTTATTTAAAGTATTCCAGCCCCGATTTTAATGCTTGTTTATTGGATTTATCAAAGGTATTGAGTCGAGGTTGGTTCAACTTGCACCCCGAGGTGGACTCTCGTGTTAAACCAACGGGTTCGACCAAGACTCTTAGGGTGAGGTTTCATAGCATAATAAGGTGCGATCTACCGTATAAATGTGTTGATGTCATTAGAGCTACGCTCTCGATTATACATCGCGTGATCTCTCGTATATGCAACTAATAAGTTTCAATCAAAAGCTATTGGCCTTTAAACTCGTGGCGTGTGATTCATCGTCCATGTTAGGACAAGATATGCTAATTTAGAGTACTTACAATGCTTACGTGTTGGTCGCCACTCCCGGATTGCGCAATCCCTCAAGTGATATTCGCATTCGTAGGACGTGTGCAGTATGCCTACAAATGCCGCTCACACGAATCTTTTCCTCTGTGGTTTCATGGTCTTCTCTACGGTGAGGTTGTCCACACCGTTACGGGTGGGCGATGCTAGGTATATTCCTATACGGACCATAGGGTCACATCACTAGATGCGTTGATTAGATAGACTTCCGTGTTGAATTCTCAGCACAATCTCAATTCTACACGAGTATAGATAGCCAATCGCGCTTATCGCTAACCCCATAAGACATTTTTCCCTTGTGTTTCTTTGTATTTCAGTCACGGGTACTGGAACTGAGGATGGAGAGAGAGTTCTTCGAGGTTTTGATATCAGATGATATCCATTATCGATGTATTTATGAACTGGAGTTGTATCTGCTTTTGTTTTATTTTCATTAGGGATTCCAAGATCATTATTGGTCAATTTATTTAAAGTATTCCAGTTCAGATTTTAATGCTTGTTTAATGGATTTATCAAAGGTATTGAGTCGAGGTTGGTTCAACTTGCACTCGAGGTGGACTCCCGTGTTAAACCAGTGGTTCGACCAAGACTCCTAGGGTGAGGTTTCATAGCATGGTAGTGTGTGATCTACCGTATAAATGTGTTGATGCCATTAGAGCTACGGCTCTCGATTATACATCGTGTGATCTTTCGTATATGCAACTAATAAGTTTCGAGCAAAAGCTATTGGCCTTTAAACCGTGGCGTGTGATTCATCGTCCATGTTAGGACAAGATATGCTAATTTAGAGTACTTACGATGATTACGTGTTGGTCGCCACCCCCGGATTGCGCAATCCCTCAAGTGATATTCGCATTCTCGTAGGACGTGTAGAGTATGCCTACAAATGCGGCTCACACGAATCCTTTCCGGTGGTTTCATGGTCTTATCAACGGTGAGGTTGTCCACACTGTTACGGGTGGCTGATGCTAGGTATATTCCTATACGGACCATAGGGTCACATCACTAGATGCAGTGATTAGATAGACTTTCGTGTTGAATTCTCAAGACAATCTCAATTCTACACGAGTATAGATAGCCAATCAGTGCTTATCGCTAACCCCATAAGACATTTTTCCCTTGTGTTTCTCTGTATTTCAGTCACGGGTACTGGAACTGAGGGTGGAGAGAGAGTTGGTCGGGGTTTTGATATCAAATGATATCCATTATCGATGTATTTGTGAAGTGGAGTTGTATCTACTTTTGTTTTATTTTCATTAGGGATTCCAAGATCATTATTGGTCAATTTATTTAAAGTATTCCAGCTCGGATTTTAATGCTTGTTTATTGGATTTATCAAAGGTATTGAGTCGAGGTTGGTTCAACTCGCACCCCGAGGTGGACTCCGTGTTAAACCAAAGGTTCGACCAAGACTCCTAGGGTGAGGTTTCATAGTACGGTAGTGTGTGATCTACCGTATAAATGTGTTGATGCCATTAGAGCTACGGCTCTCGATTATACATCGTGTGATCTCTCGTATATGCAACTAATAAGTTTCGAGCAAAAGCTATTGTCCTTTAAACCGTGGCGTGTGATTCATCGTCCATGTTAGGACAAGATATGCTAATTTAGAGTACTTACGATGATTACGTGTTGGTCGCCACTCCCGGATTGCGCAATCCCTCAAGTGATATTCAGATTCTTGTAGGACGTGTAGAGTATGCCTACAAATGCAGCTCACACGAATCCTTTCCGGTGGTTTCATGGTCTTATCAACGGTGAGGTTGTCCACACTGTTACGGGTGGCTGATGCTAGGTATATTCCTATACGGACCATAGGGTCACATCACTAGATGCAGTGATTAGATAGACTTCCATGTTGAATTCTCAGCACAATCTCAATTCTACACGAGTATAGATAGCCAATCAGTCCTTATCGCTTACCCCATAAGACATTTTTCCCTTGTGTTTCTCTCGTATTTCAGCCACGGGTACTGAACTGAGGGTGGAGAGAGAGTTGGTCGGGGTTTTGATATCAAATGATATCCATTATCGATGTATTTGTGAAGTGGAGTTGTATCTACTTTTGTTTAATTTTCATTAGGGATTCCAAGATCATTATTGGTCAATTTATTTAAAGTATTCTAGTTCAGATTTTAATGCTTGTTTATTGGATTTATCAAAGGTATTGAGTCGAGGTTGGTTCAACTTGCACCCCGAGGTGGACTCCCGTGTTAAACCAAAGGGTTCGACCAAGACTCCTAGGTGAGGTTTCATAGTACGGTAGTGTGTGATCTACCGTATAAATGTGTTGATGCCATTAGAGCTACGGCTCTCGATTATACATCGTGTGATCTCTCGTATATGCAACTAATAAGTTTCGAGCAAAAGCTATTGGCCTTTAAACTGTGGCGTGTGATTCATCGTCCATGTTAGGACAAGATATGCTAATTTAGAGTACTTACGATGATTACGTGTTGGTCGCCACCCCCGGATTGCGCAATCCCTCAAGTGATATTCGCATTCTTGTAGGACGTGTAGAGTATGCCTACAAATGCAGCTAACAAGAATCCTTTCCGGTGGTTTCATGGTCTTATCAACGGTGAGGTTGTCCACACCGTTACGGGTGGCCGATGCTAGGTATATTCCTATACGGACCATAGGGTCACATCACTAGATGCGTTGATTAGATAGACTTCGTTGTTGAATTCTCAAGACAATCTCAATTCTACACGAGTATAGATAGCCAATCAAGCTTATCGCTAACCCCATAAGACATTTTTCCCTTGTGTTTCTCCGTATTTCACCACGGGGTACCGGAACTGAGGGTGGAGAGAGAGTTGGTCGGGGTTTTGATATCAAATGATATCCATTATCGATGTATTTGTGAAGTGGAGTTGTATCTACTTTTGTTTAATTTTCATTAGGGATTCCAAGATCATTATTGGTCAATTTATTTAAAGTATTCTAGTTCAGATTTTAATGCTTGTTTATTGGATTTAACAAAGGTATTGAGTCGAGGTTGGTTCAACTTGCACCCTGAGGTTGACTCCGTGTTAAACCAAAGGGTTCGACCAAGACTCCTAGGGTGAGGTTTCATAGTACGGTAGTGTGTGATCTACCGTATAAATGTGTTGATGCCATTAGAGCTACGGCTCTCGCATTATACATCGTGTGATCTCTCGTATATGCAACTAATAAGTTTCGAGCAAAAGCTATTGGCCTTTAAACTGTGGCGTGTGATTCATCGTCCATGTTAGGACAAGATATGCTAATTTAGAGTACTTACGATCATTACGTGTTGGTCGCCACCCCCGGATTGCGCAATCCCTCAAGTGATATTCAGATTCTTGTAGGACGTGTAGAGTATGCCTACAAATGCAGCTCACAAGAATCCTTT
The DNA here is from genome assembly GCA_030674075.2 of Linum usitatissimum. NCBI lineage: Eukaryota > Viridiplantae > Streptophyta > Magnoliopsida > Malpighiales > Linaceae > Linum > Linum usitatissimum. The sequence continues at coordinate 101,432 of JAUJYP020001219.1, read as the reverse complement.
CCGGTGGTTTCATGGTCTTATCAACGGTGAGGTTGTCCACACTGTTACGGGTGGCTGATGCTAGGTATATTCCTATACGGACCATAGGGTCACATCACTAGATGCGTGATTAGATAGACTTCGTTGTTGAATTCTCAAGCACAATCTCAATTCTACACGAGTATAGATAGCCAATCAAGGCTTATCGCTAACCCCATAAGACATTTTTCCCTTGTGTTTCTCTGTATTTCAGTCACGGGTACTGGAACTGAGGGTGGAGAGAGAGTTGGTCGGGGTTTTGATATCAAATGATATCCATTATCGATGTATTTGTGAAGTGGAGTTGTATCTACTTTTGTTTAATTTTCATTAGGGATTCCAAGATCATTATTGGTCAATTTATTTAAAGTATTCTAGTTCAGATTTTAATGCTTGTTTATTGGATTTAACAAAGGTATTGAGTCGAGGTTGGTTCAACTTGCACCCTGAGGTTGACTCCTGTGTTAAACCAAAGGTTCGACCAAGACTCCTAGGGTGAGGTTTCATAGTACGGTAGTGTGTGATCTACCGTATAAATGTGTTGATGCCATTAGAGCTACGGCTCTCAAATTATACATCGTGTGATCTCTGTATATGCAACTAATAAGTTTCGAGCAAAAGCTATTGGCCTTTAAACTGTGGCGTGTGATTCATCGTCCATGTTAGGACAAGATATGCTAGTTTAGAGTACTTACGATGATTACGTGTTGGTCGCCACCCCCGGATTGCGCAATCCCTCAAGTGATATTCGCATTCTTGTAGGACGTGTAGAGTATGCCTACAAATGCAACTCACAAGAATCCTTTCCGTGGTTTCATGGTCTTATCAACGGTGAGGTTGTCCACACCGTTACGGGTGGCCGATGCTAGGTATATTCCTATACGGACCATAGGGTCACATCACTAGATGCAGTGATTAGATAGACTTCGGTGTTGAATTCTCAAGACAATCTCAATTCTACACGAGTATAGATAGCCAATCGTTGCTTATCGCTAACCCCATAAGACATTTTTCCCTTGTGTTTCTCCGTATTTCACTCACGGGTACTGGAACTGAGGGTGGAGAGAGAGTTGGTCGGGGTTTTGATATCAAATGATATCCATTATCGATGTATTTGTGAAGTGGAGTTGTATCTACTTTTGTTTAATTTTCATTAGGGATTCCAAGATCATTATTGGTCAATTTATTTAAAGTATTCTAGTTCAGATTTTAATGCTTGTTTATTGGATTTAACAAAGGTATTGAGTCGAGGTTGGTTCAACTTGCACCCTGAGGTTGACTCCTGTGTTAAACCAAAGGGTTCGACCAAGACTCCTAGGGTGAGGTTTCATAGTACGGTAGTGTGTGATCTACCGTATAAATGTGTTGATGCCATTAGAGCTACGGCTCTCGCATTATACATCGTGTGATCTCTCGTATATGCAACTAATAAGTTTCGAGCAAAAGCTATTGGCCTTTAAACTGTGGCGTGTGATTCATCGTCCATGTTAGGACAAGATATGCTAATTTAGAGTACTTACGATCATTACGTGTTGGTCGCCACCCCCGGATTGCGCAATCCCTCAAGTGATATTCAGATTCTTGTAGGACGTGTAGAGTATGCCTACAAATGCAGCTCACAAGAATCCATTCCGGTGGTTTCATGGTCTTATCAACGGTGAGGTTGTCCACACTGTTACGGGTGGCTGATGCTAGGTATATTCCTATACGGACCATAGGGTCACATCACTAGATGCAGTGATTAGATAGACTTCAGTGTTGAATTCTCAAGCACAATCTCAATTCTACACGAGTATAGATAGCCAATCGCGCTTATCGCTAACCCCATAAGACATTTTTCCCTTGTGTTTCTCTGTATTTCAGTCACGGGTACTGGAACTGAGGGTGGAGAGAGAGTTGGTCGGGGTTTTGATATCAAATGATATCCATTATCGATGTATTTGTGAAGTGGAGTTGTATCTACTTTTGTTTAATTTTCATTAGGGATTCCAAGATCATTATTGGTCAATTTATTTAAAGTATTCTAGTTCAGATTTTAATGCTTGTTTATTGGATTTAACAAAGGTATTGAGTCGAGGTTGGTTCAACTTGCACCCTGAGGTTGACTCCTGTGTTAAACCAAAGGTTCGACCAAGACTCCTAGGGTGAGGTTTCATAGTACGGTAGTGTGTGATCTACCGTATAAATGTGTTGATGCCATTAGAGCTACGGCTCTCGCATTATACATCGTGTGATCTCTCGTATATGCAACTAATAAGTTTCGAGCAAAAGCTATTGGCCTTTAAACTGTGGCGTGTGATTCATCGTCCATGTTAGGACAAGATATGCTAATTTAGAGTACTTACGATCATTACGTGTTGGTCGCCACCCCCGGATTGCGCAATCCCTCAAGTGATATTCGCATTCTTGTAGGACGTGTAGAGTATGCCTACAAATGCAGCTCACAAGAATCCTTTCCGTGGTTTCATGGTCTTATCAACGGTGAGGTTGTCCACACCGTTACGGGTGGCCGATGCTAGGTATATTCCTATACGGACCATAGGGTCACATCACTAGATGCAGTGATTAGATAGACTTCGTGTTGAATTCTCGGCACAATCTCAATTCTACACGAGTATAGATAGCCAATCGCGCTTATCGCTAACCCCATAAGACATTTTTCCCTTGTGTTTCTCTCGTATTTCACCACGGGTACTGGAACTGAGGGTGGAGAGAGAGTTGGTCGGGGTTTTGATATCAAATGATATCCATTATCGATGTATTTGTGAAGTGGAGTTGTATCTACTTTTGTTTAATTTTCATTAGGGATTCCAAGATCATTATTGGTCAATTTATTTAAAGTATTCTAGTTCGCATTTTAATGCTTGTTTATTGGATTTAACAAAGGTATTGAGTCGAGGTTGGTTCAACTTGCACCCCGAGGTTGACTCTCGTGTTAAACCAAAGGGTTCGACCAAGACTCCTAGGGTGAGGTTTCATAGTACGGTAGTGTGTGATCTACCGTATAAATGTGTTGATGCCATTAGAGCTACGGCTCTCGCATTATACATCATGTGATCTCTGTATATGCAACTAATAAGTTTCGAGCAAAAGCTATTGGCCTTTAAACTGTGGCGTGTGATTCATCATCCATGTTAGGACAAGATATGCTAGTTTAGAGTACTTACGATCATTACGTGTTGGTCGCCACCCCCGGATTGCGCAATCCCTCAAGTGATATTCAGATTCTTGTAGGACGTGTAGAGTATGCCTACAAATGCAGCTCACAAGAATCCATTCCGTGGTTTCATGGTCTTATCAACGGTGAGGTTGTCCACACCGTTACGGGTGGCCGATGCTAGGTATATTCCTATACGGACCATAGGGTCACATCACTAGATGCAGTGATTAGATAGACTTCGTTGTTGAATTCTCAAGCACAATCTCAATTCTACACGAGTATAGATAGCCAATCGCTGCTTATCGCTAACCCCATAAGACATTTTTCCCTTGTGTTTCTCCGTATTTCACTCACGGGTACTGGAACTGAGGGTGGAGAGAGAGTTGGTCGGGGTTTTGATATCAAATGATATCCATTATCGATGTATTTGTGAAGTGGAGTTGTATCTACTTTTGTTTAATTTTCATTAGGGATTCCAAGATCATTATTGGTCAATTTATTTAAAGTATTCTAGTTCAGATTTTAATGCTTGTTTATTGGATTTAACAAAGGTATTGAGTCGAGGTTGGTTCAACTTGCACCCTGAGGTTGACTCTCGTGTTAAACCAAAGGGTTCGACCAAGACTCCTAGGGTGAGGTTTCATAGTACGGTAGTGTGTGATCTACCGTATAAATGTGTTGATGCCATTAGAGCTACGGCTCTCGCATTATACATCGTGTGATCTCTCGTATATGCAACTAATAAGTTTCGAGCAAAAGCTATTGGCCTTTAAACTGTGGCGTGTGATTCATCGTCCATGTTAGGACAAGATATGCTAATTTAGAGTACTTACGATCATTACGTGTTGGTCGCCACCCCCGGATTGCGCAATCCCTCAAGTGATATTCAGATTCTTGTAGGACGTGTAGAGTATGCCTACAAATGCAGCTCACAAGAATCCATTCCGGTGGTTTCATGGTCTTATCAACGGTGAGGTTGTCCACACTGTTACGGGTGGCTGATGCTAGGTATATTCCTATACGGACCATAGGGTCACATCACTAGATGCAGTGATTAGATAGACTTCAGTGTTGAATTCTCAAGCACAATCTCAATTCTACACGAGTATAGATAGCCAATCGTGCTTATCGCTAACCCCATAAGACATTTTTCCCTTGTGTTTCTCCGTATTTCACCATGGGTACTGGAACTGAGGGTGGAGAGAGAGTTGGTCGGGGTTTTGATATCAAATGATATCCATTATCGATGTATTTGTGAAGTGGAGTTGTATCTACTTTTGTTTAATTTTCATTAGGGATTCCAAGATCATTATTGGTCAATTTATTTAAAGTATTCTAGTTCAGATTTTAATGCTTGTTTATTGGATTTAACAAAGGTATTGAGTCGAGGTTGGTTCAACTTGCACCCTGAGGTTGACTCCTGTGTTAAACCAAAGGGTTCGACCAAGACTCCTAGGGTGAGGTTTCATAGTACGGTAGTGTGTGATCTACCGTATAAATGTGTTGATGCCATTAGAGCTACGGCTCTCGCATTATACATCGTGTGATCTCTCGTATATGCAACTAATAAGTTTCGAGCAAAAGCTATTGGCCTTTAAACTGTGGCGTGTGATTCATCGTCCATGTTAGGACAAGATATGCTAATTTAGAGTACTTACGATCATTACGTGTTGGTCGCCACCCCCGGATTGCGCAATCCCTCAAGTGATATTCGCATTCTTGTAGGACGTGTAGAGTATGCCTACAAATGCAGCTCACAAGAATCCATTCCGGTGGTTTCATGGTCTTATCAACGGTGAGGTTGTCCACACTGTTACGGGTGGCTGATGCTAGGTATATTCCTATACGGACCATAGGGTCACATCACTAGATGCAGTGATTAGATAGACTTCAGTGTTGAATTCTCAAGACAATCTCAATTCTACACGAGTATAGATAGCCAATCGTGCTTATCGCTAACCCCATAAGACATTTTTCCCTTGTGTTTCTCTGTATTTCAGTCATGGGTACTGGAACTGAGGGTGGAGAGAGAGTTGGTCGGGGTTTTGATATCAAATGATATCCATTATCGATGTATTTGTGAAGTGGAGTTGTATCTACTTTTGTTTAATTTTCATTAGGGATTCCAAGATCATTATTGGTCAATTTATTTAAAGTATTCTAGTTCAGATTTTAATGCTTGTTTATTGGATTTAACAAAGGTATTGAGTCGAGGTTGGTTCAACTTGCACCCTGAGGTTGACTCCTGTGTTAAACCAAAGGGTTCGACCAAGACTCCTAGGGTGAGGTTTCATAGTACGGTAGTGTGTGATCTACCGTATAAATGTGTTGATGCCATTAGAGCTACGGCTCTCGATTATACATCGTGTGATCTCTCGTATATGCAACTAATAAGTTTCGAGCAAAAGCTATTGGCCTTTAAACTGTGGCGTGTGATTCATCGTCCATGTTAGGACAAGATATGCTAATTTAGAGTACTTACGATCATTACGTGTTGGTCGCCACCCCCGGATTGCGCAATCCCTCAAGTGATATTCACATTCTTGTAGGACGTGTAGAGTATGCCTACAAATGCAGCTCACAAGAATCCATTCCGGTGGTTTCATGGTCTTATCAACGGTGAGGTTGTCCACACTGTTACGGGTGGCTGATGCTAGGTATATTCCTATACGGACCATAGGGTCACATCACTAGATGCAATGATTAGATAGACTTCGTTGTTGAATTCTCAAGACAATCTCAATTCTACACGAGTATAGATAGCCAATCGTGCTTATCGCTAACCCCATAAGACATTTTTCCCTTGTGTTTCTCCGTATTTCAGTCACGGGGTACCGGAACTGAGGGTGGAGAGAGAGTTGGTCGGGGTTTTGATATCAAATGATATCCATTATCGATGTATTTGTGAAGTGGAGTTGTATCTACTTTTGTTTAATTTTCATTAGGGATTCCAAGATCATTATTGGTCAATTTATTTAAAGTATTCTAGTTCAGATTTTAATGCTTGTTTATTGGATTTAACAAAGGTATTGAGTCGAGGTTGGTTCAACTTGCACCCTGAGGTTGACTCCTGTGTTAAACCAAAGGGTTCGACCAAGACTCCTAGGGTGAGGTTTCATAGTACGGTAGTGTGTGATCTACCGTATAAATGTGTTGATGCCATTAGAGCTACGGCTCTCGATTATACATCGTGTGATCTCTCGTATATGCAACTAATAAGTTTCGAGCAAAAGCTATTGGCCTTTAAACTGTGGCGTGTGATTCATCGTCCATGTTAGGACAAGATATGCTAATTTAGAGTACTTACGATCATTACGTGTTGGTCGCCACCCCCGGATTGCGCAATCCCTCAAGTGATATTCGCATTCTTGTAGGACGTGTAGAGTATGCCTACAAATGCAGCTCACAAGAATCCATTCCGGTGGTTTCATGGTCTTATCAACGGTGAGGTTGTCCACACTGTTACGGGTGGCTGATGCTAGGTATATTCCTATACGGACCATAGGGTCACATCACTAGATGCAGTGATTAGATAGACTTCAGTGTTGAATTCTCAAGACAATCTCAATTCTACACGAGTATAGATAGCCAATCGCTGCTTATCGCTAACCCCATAAGACATTTTTCCCTTGTGTTTCTCTCGTATTTCACATCACGGGTACTGGAACTGAGGGTGGAGAGAGAGTTGGTCGGGGTTTTGATATCAAATGATATCCATTATCGATGTATTTGTGAAGTGGAGTTGTATCTACTTTTGTTTAATTTTCATTAGGGATTCCAAGATCATTATTGGTCAATTTATTTAAAGTATTCTAGTTCAGATTTTAATGCTTGTTTATTGGATTTAACAAAGGTATCGAGTCGAGGTTGGTTCAACTTGCACCCCGAGGTTGACTCCCGTGTTAAACCAAAGGTTCGACCAAGACTCCTAGGGTGAGGTTTCATAGTACGGTAGTGTGTGATCTACCGTATAAATGTGTTGATGCCATTAGAGCTACGGCTCTCGATTATACATCGTGTGATCTCTCGTATATGCAACTAATAAGTTTCGAGCAAAAGCTATTGGCCTTTAAACTGTGGCGTGTGATTCATCGTCCATGTTAGGACAAGATATGCTAATTTAGAGTACTTACGATCATTACGTGTTGGTCGCCACCCCCGGATTGCGCAATCCCTCAAGTGATATTCGCATTCTTGTAGGACGTGTAGAGTATGCCGACAAATGCAACTAACACGAATCCTTTCCGTGGTTTCATGGTCTTATCAACGGTGAGGTTGTCCACACCGTTACGGGTGGCCGATGCTAGGTATATTCCTATACGGACCATAGGGTCACATCACTAGATGCAGTGATTAGATAGACTTCGTGTTGAATTCTCGCACAATCTCAATTCTACACGAGTATAGATAGCCAATCGCTGCTTATCGCTAACCCCATAAGACATTTTTCCCTTGTGTTTCTCTGTATTTCAGTCACGGGTACTGGAACTGAGGGTGGAGAGAGAGTTGGTCGGGGTTTTGATATCAAATGATATCCATTATCGATGTATTTGTGAAGTGGAGTTGTATCTACTTTTGTTTAATTTTCATTAGGGATTCCAAGATCATTATTGGTCAATTTATTTAAAGTATTCTAGTTCAGATTTTAATGCTTGTTTATTGGATTTAACAAAGGTATTGAGTCGAGGTTGGTTCAACTTGCACCCTGAGGTTGACTCCTGTGTTAAACCAAAGGGTTCGACCAAGACTCCTAGGGTGAGGTTTCATAGTACGGTAGTGTGTGATCTACCGTATAAATGTGTTGATGCCATTAGAGCTACGGCTCTCAAATTATACATCGTGTGATCTCTGTATATGCAACTAATAAGTTTCGAGCAAAAGCTATTGGCCTTTAAACTGTGGCGTGTGATTCATCGTCCATGTTAGGACAAGATATGCTAGTTTAGAGTACTTACGATGATTACGTGTTGGTCGCCACCCCCGATTGCGCAATCCCTCAAGTGATATTCGCATTCTTGTAGGACGTGTAGAGTATGCCTACAAATGCAGCTCACAAGAATCCATTCCGGTGGTTTCATGGTCTTATCAACGGTGAGGTTGTCCACACTGTTACGGGTGGCTGATGCTAGGTATATTCCTATACGGACCATAGGGTCACATCACTAGATGCAGTGATTAGATAGACTTCGTTGTTGAATTCTCAAGCACAATCTCAATTCTACACGAGTATAGATAGCCAATCGCTGCTTATCGCTAACCCCATAAGACATTTTTCCCTTGTGTTTCTCTCGTATTTCAGTCATGGGTACTGGAACTGAGGGTGGAGAGAGAGTTGGTCGGGGTTTTGATATCAAATGATATCCATTATCGATGTATTTGTGAAGTGGAGTTGTATCTACTTTTGTTTAATTTTCATTAGGGATTCCAAGATCATTATTGGTCAATTTATTTAAAGTATTCTAGTTCAGATTTTAATGCTTGTTTATTGGATTTAACAAAGGTATTGAGTCGAGGTTGGTTCAACTTGCACCCTGAGGTTGACTCCTGTGTTAAACCAAAGTGGTTCGACCAAGACTCCTAGGGTGAGGTTTCATAGTACGGTAGTGTGTGATCTACCGTATAAATGTGTTGATGCCATTAGAGCTACGGCTCTCGCATTATACATCGTGTGATCTCTCGTATATGCAACTAATAAGTTTCGAGCAAAAGCTATTGGCCTTTAAACTGTGGCGTGTGATTCATCGTCCATGTTAGGACAAGATATGCTAATTTAGAGTACTTACGATCATTACGTGTTGGTCGCCACCCCCGGATTGCGCAATCCCTCAAGTGATATTCGCATTCTTGTAGGACGTGTAGAGTATGCCTACAAATGCAGCTCACAAGAATCCATTCCGGTGGTTTCATGGTCTTATCAACGGTGAGGTTGTCCACACTGTTACGGGTGGCTGATGCTAGGTATATTCCTATACGGACCATAGGGTCACATCACTAGATGCGTTGATTAGATAGACTTCGTGTTGAATTCTCAAGCACAATCTCAATTCTACACGAGTATAGATAGCCAATCGCTGCTTATCGCTAACCCCATAAGACATTTTTCCCTTGTGTTTCTCCGTATTTCACCACGGGTACCGGAACTGAGGGTGGAGAGAGAGTTGGTCGGGGTTTTGATATCAAATGATATCCATTATCGATGTATTTGTGAAGTGGAGTTGTATCTACTTTTGTTTAATTTTCATTAGGGATTCCAAGATCATTATTGGTCAATTTATTTAAAGTATTCTAGTTCAGATTTTAATGCTTGTTTATTGGATTTAACAAAGGTATTGAGTCGAGGTTGGTTCAACTTGCACCCTGAGGTTGACTCCTGTGTTAAACCAAAGGTTCGACCAAGACTCCTAGGGTGAGGTTTCATAGTACGGTAGTGTGTGATCTACCGTATAAATGTGTTGATGCCATTAGAGCTACGGCTCTCGCATTATACATCGTGTGATCTCTCGTATATGCAACTAATAAGTTTCGAGCAAAAGCTATTGGCCTTTAAACCGTGGCGTGTGATTCATCGTCCATGTTAGGACAAGATATGCTAATTTAGAGTACTTACGATGATTACGTGTTGGTCGCCACCCCCGGATTGCGCAATCCCTCAAGTGATATTCGCATTCTTGTAGGACGTGTAGAGTATGCCGACAAATGCAGCTAACAAGAATCCTTTCCGTGGTTTCATGGTCTTATCAACGGTGAGGTTGTCCACACCGTTACGGGTGGCCGATGCTAGGTATATTCCTATACGGACCATAGGGTCACATCACTAGATGCAGTGATTAGATAGACTTCGTTGTTGAATTCTCAAGCACAATCTCAATTCTACACGAGTATAGATAGCCAATCGCTGCTTATCGCTAACCCCATAAGACATTTTTCCCTTGTGTTTCTCTGTATTTCAGACACGGGTACTGGAACTGAGGGTGGAGAGAGAGTTGGTCGGGGTTTTGATATCAAATGATATCCATTATCGATGTATTTGTGAAGTGGAGTTGTATCTACTTTTGTTTAATTTTCATTAGGGATTCCAAGATCATTATTGGTCAATTTATTTAAAGTATTCTAGTTCAGATTTTAATGCTTGTTTATTGGATTTAACAAAGGTATTGAGTCGAGGTTGGTTCAACTTGCACCCTGAGGTTGACTCCTGTGTTAAACCAAAGGGTTCGACCAAGACTCCTAGGGTGAGGTTTCATAGTACGGTAGTGTGTGATCTACCGTATAAATGTGTTGATGCCATTAGAGCTACGGCTCTCGATTATACATCGTGTGATCTCTCGTATATGCAACTAATAAGTTTCGAGCAAAAGCTATTGGCCTTTAAACTGTGGCGTGTGATTCATCGTCCATGTTAGGACAAGATATGCTAATTTAGAGTACTTACGATCATTACGTGTTGGTCGCCACCCCCGGATTGCGCAATCCCTCAAGTGATATTCGCATTCTTGTAGGACGTGTAGAGTATGCCTACAAATGCAGCTCACAAGAATCCATTCCGGTGGTTTCATGGTCTTATCAACGGTGAGGTTGTCCACACTGTTACGGGTGGCTGATGCTAGGTATATTCCTATACGGACCATAGGGTCACATCACTAGATGCGTGATTAGATAGACTTCGTTGTTGAATTCTCAGCACAATCTCAATTCTACACGAGTATAGATAGCCAATCGCTGCTTATCGCTAACCCCATAAGACATTTTTCCCTTGTGTTTCTCTGTATTTCAGTCATGGGTACTGGAACTGAGGGTGGAGAGAGAGTTGGTCGGGGTTTTGATATCAAATGATATCCATTATCGATGTATTTGTGAAGTGGAGTTGTATCTACTTTTGTTTAATTTTCATTAGGGATTCCAAGATCATTATTGGTCAATTTATTTAAAGTATTCTAGTTCAGATTTTAATGCTTGTTTATTGGATTTAACAAAGGTATTGAGTCGAGGTTGGTTCAACTTGCACCCTGAGGTTGACTCCTGTGTTAAACCAAAGGGTTCGACCAAGACTCCTAGGGTGAGGTTTCATAGTACGGTAGTGTGTGATCTACCGTATAAATGTGTTGATGCCATTAGAGCTACGGCTCTCGCATTATACATCGTGTGATCTCTCGTATATGCAACTAATAAGTTTCGAGCAAAAGCTATTGGCCTTTAAACTGTGGCGTGTGATTCATCGTCCATGTTAGGACAAGATATGCTAATTTAGAGTACTTACGATCATTACGTGTTGGTCGCCACCCCCGGATTGCGCAATCCCTCAAGTGATATTCGCATTCTTGTAGGACGTGTAGAGTATGCCTACAAATGCAGCTAACACGAATCCTTTCCGGTGGTTTCATGGTCTTATCAACGGTGAGGTTGTCCACACTGTTATGGGTGGCTGATGCTAGGTATATTCCTATACGGACCATAGGGTCACATCACTAGATGCAGTGATTAGATAGACTTCAGTGTTGAATTCTCGGCACAATCTCAATTCTACACGAGTATAGATAGCCAATCGTGCTTATCGCTAACCCCATAAGACATTTTTCCCTTGTGTTTCTCCGTATTTCACTCACGGGTACTGGAACTGAGGGTGGAGAGAGAGTTGGTCGGGGTTTTGATATCAAATGATATCCATTATCGATGTATTTGTGAAGTGGAGTTGTATCTACTTTTGTTTAATTTTCATTAGGGATTCCAAGATCATTATTGGTCAATTTATTTAAAGTATTCTAGTTCAGATTTTAATGCTTGTTTATTGGATTTAACAAAGGTATTGAGTCGAGGTTGGTTCAACTTGCACCCTGAGGTTGACTCCTGTGTTAAACCAAAGGGTTCGACCAAGACTCCTAGGGTGAGGTTTCATAGTACGGTAGTGTGTGATCTACCGTATAAATGTGTTGATGCCATTAGAGCTACGGCTCTCAAATTATACATCGTGTGATCTCTGTATATGCAACTAATAAGTTTCGAGCAAAAGCTATTGGCCTTTAAACTGTGGCGTGTGATTCATCGTCCATGTTAGGACAAGATATGCTAGTTTAGAGTACTTACGATGATTACGTGTTGGTCGCCACCCCCGGATTGCGCAATCCCTCAAGTGATATTCAGATTCTTGTAGGACGTGTAGAGTATGCCTACAAATGCAGCTCACAAGAATCCTTTCCGGTGGTTTCATGGTCTTATCAACGGTGAGGTTGTCCACACTGTTACGGGTGGCTGATGCTAGGTATATTCCTATACGGACCATAGGGTCACATCACTAGATGTAGTGATTAGATAGACTTCGTTGTTGAATTCTCAAGCACAATCTCAATTCTACACGAGTATAGATAGCCAATCGCTTATCGCTAACCCCATAAGACATTTTTCCCTTGTGTTTCTCCGTATTTCAGCTCACGGGTACTGGAACTGAGGGTGGAGAGAGAGTTGGTCGGGGTTTTGATATCAAATGATATCCATTATCGATGTATTTGTGAAGTGGAGTTGTATCTACTTTTGTTTAATTTTCATTAGGGATTCCAAGATCATTATTGGTCAATTTATTTAAAGTATTCTAGTTCAGATTTTAATGCTTGTTTATTGGATTTAACAAAGGTATCGAGTCGAGGTTGGTTCAACTTGCACCCCGAGGTTGACTCCCGTGTTAAACCAAAGGGTTCGACCAAGACTCCTAGGGTGAGGTTTCATAGTACGGTAGTGTGTGATCTACCGTATAAATGTGTTGATGCCATTAGAGCTACGGCTCTCGCATTATACATCGTGTGATCTCTCGTATATGCAACTAATAAGTTTCGAGCAAAAGCTATTGGCCTTTAAACTGTGGCGTGTGATTCATCGTCCATGTTAGGACAAGATATGCTAATTTAGAGTACTTACGATCATTACGTGTTGGTCGCCACCCCCGGATTGCGCAATCCCTCAAGTGATATTCAGATTCTTGTAGGACGTGTAGAGTATGCCTACAAATGCAGCTCACAAGAATCCATTCCGTGGTTTCATGGTCTTATCAACGGTGAGGTTGTCCACACCGTTACGGGTGGCCGATGCTAGGTATATTCCTATACGGACCATAGGGTCACATCACTAGATGCAGTGATTAGATAGACTTCGTGTTGAATTCTCAAGACAATCTCAATTCTACACGAGTATAGATAGCCAATCGGTGCTTATCGCTAACCCCATAAGACATTTTTCCCTTGTGTTTCTCCGTATTTCACCACGGGTACTGGAACTGAGGGTGGAGAGAGAGTTGGTCGGGGTTTTGATATCAAATGATATCCATTATCGATGTATTTGTGAAGTGGAGTTGTATCTACTTTTGTTTAATTTTCATTAGGGATTCCAAGATCATTATTGGTCAATTTATTTAAAGTATTCTAGTTCAGATTTTAATGCTTGTTTATTGGATTTAACAAAGGTATTGAGTCGAGGTTGGTTCAACTTGCACCCTGAGGTTGACTCTCGTGTTAAACCAAAGGGTTCGACCAAGACTCCTAGGGTGAGGTTTCATAGTACGGTAGTGTGTGATCTACCGTATAAATGTGTTGATGCCATTAGAGCTACGGCTCTCGCATTATACATCGTGTGATCTCTGTATATGCAACTAATAAGTTTCGAGCAAAAGCTATTGGCCTTTAAACCGTGGCGTGTGATTCATCGTCCATGTTAGGACAAGATATGCTAATTTAGAGTACTTACGATGATTACGTGTTGGTCGCCACCCCCGGATTGCGCAATCCCTCAAGTGATATTCGCATTCTTGTAGGACGTGTAGAGTATGCTGACAAATGCAGCTAACACGAATCCTTTCCGGTGGTTTCATGGTCTTATCAACGGTGAGGTTGTCCACACTGTTACGGGTGGCTGATGCTAGGTATATTCCTATACGGACCATAGGGTCACATCACTAGATGCGGTGATTAGATAGACTTCGTTGTTGAATTCTCGGCACAATCTCAATTCTACACGAGTATAGATAGCCAATCGTGCTTATCGCTAACCCCATAAGACATTTTTCCCTTGTGTTTCTCTCGTATTTCAGCCACGGGTACCGGAACTGAGGGTGGAGAGAGAGTTGGTCGGGGTTTTGATATCAAATGATATCCATTATCGATGTATTTGTGAAGTGGAGTTGTATCTACTTTTGTTTAATTTTCATTAGGGATTCCAAGATCATTATTGGTCAATTTATTTAAAGTATTCTAGTTCAGATTTTAATGCTTGTTTATTGGATTTAACAAAGGTATTGAGTCGAGGTTGGTTCAACTTGCACCCTGAGGTTGACTCCTGTGTTAAACCAAGTGGTTCGACCAAGACTCCTAGGGTGAGGTTTCATAGTACGGTAGTGTGTGATCTACCGTATAAATGTGTTGATGCCATTAGAGCTACGGCTCTCAGATTATACATCGTGTGATCTCTGTATATGCAACTAATAAGTTTCGAGCAAAAGCTATTGGCCTTTAAACTGTGGCGTGTGATTCATCGTCCATGTTAGGACAAGATATGCTAGTTTAGAGTACTTACGATGATTACGTGTTGGTCGCCACCCCCGGATTGCGCAATCCCTCAAGTGATATTCAGATTCTTGTAGGACGTGTAGAGTATGCCTACAAATGCAGCTCACAAGAATCCCTTTCGGTGGTTTCATGGTCTTATCAACGGTGAGGTTGTCCACACTGTTACGGGTGGCTGATGCTAGGTATATTCCTATACGGACCATAGGGTCACATCACTAGATGTAGTGATTAGATAGACTTCAGTGTTGAATTCTCAAGACAATCTCAATTCTACACGAGTATAGATAGCCAATCGCTGCTTATCGCTAACCCCATAAGACATTTTTCCCTTGTGTTTCTCTGTATTTCAGTCACGGGTACTGGAACTGAGGGTGGAGAGAGAGTTGGTCGGGGTTTTGATATCAAATGATATCCATTATCGATGTATTTGTGAAGTGGAGTTGTATCTACTTTTGTTTAATTTTCATTAGGGATTCCAAGATCATTATTGGTCAATTTATTTAAAGTATTCCAGTTCAGATTTTAATGCTTGTTTATTGGATTTAACAAAGGTATTGAGTCGAGGTTGGTTCAACTTGCACCCTGAGGTTGACTCCTGTGTTAAACCAGAGGGTTCGACCAAGACTCCTAGGGTGAGGTTTCATAGTACGGTAGTGTGTGATCTACCGTATAAATGTGTTGATGCCATTAGAGCTACGGCTCTCGCATTATACATCATGTGATCTCTGTATATGCAACTAATAAGTTTCGAGCAAAAGCTATTGGCCTTTAAACTGTGGCGTGTGATTCATCATCCATGTTAGGACAAGATATGCTAGTTTAGAGTACTTACGATCATTACGTGTTGGTCGCCACCCCCGGATTGCGCAATCCCTCAAGTGATATTCAGATTCTTGTAGGACGTGTAGAGTATGCCTACAAATGCAGCTCACAAGAATCCATTCCGGTGGTTTCATGGTCTTATCAACGGTGAGGTTGTCCACACTGTTACGGGTGGCTGATGCTAGGTATATTCCTATACGGACCATAGGGTCACATCACTAGATGCAGTGATTAGATAGACTTCAGTGTTGAATTCTCAAGCACAATCTCAATTCTACACGAGTATAGATAGCCAATCGCGCTTATCGCTAACCCCATAAGACATTTTTCCCTTGTGTTTCTCTCGTATTTCACCATGGGTACTGGAACTGAGGGTGGAGAGAGAGTTGGTCGGGGTTTTGATATCAAATGATATCCATTATCGATGTATTTGTGAAGTGGAGTTGTATCTACTTTTGTTTAATTTTCATTAGGGATTCCAAGATCATTATTGGTCAATTTATTTAAAGTATTCTAGTTCAGATTTTAATGCTTGTTTATTGGATTTAACAAAGGTATTGAGTCGAGGTTGGTTCAACTTGCACCCTGAGGTTGACTCCTGTGTTAAACCAATGGTTCGACCAAGACTCCTAGGGTGAGGTTTCATAGTACGGTAGTGTGTGATCTACCGTATAAATGTGTTGATGCCATTAGAGCTACGGCTCTCGCATTATACATCGTGTGATCTCTCGTATATGCAACTAATAAGTTTCGAGCAAAAGCTATTGGCCTTTAAACCGTGGCGTGTGATTCATCGTCCATGTTAGGACAAGATATGCTAATTTAGAGTACTTACGATGATTACGTGTTGGTCGCCACCCCCGGATTGCGCAATCCCTCAAGTGATATTCGCATTCTTGTAGGACGTGTAGAGTATGCCTACAAATGCAACTAACAAGAATCCTTTCCGTGGTTTCATGGTCTTATCAACGGTGAGGTTGTCTATACTGTTACGGGTGGCTGATGCTAGGTATATTCCTATACGGACCATAGGGTCACATCACTAGATGCAGTGATTAGATAGACTTCAGTGTTGAATTCTCAGCACAATCTCAATTCTACACGAGTATAGATAGCCAATCAGTGCTTATCGCTAACCCCATAAGACATTTTTCCCTTGTGTTTCTCTCGTATTTCACTCACGGGTACTGGAACTGAGGGTGGAGAGAGAGTTGGTCGGGGTTTTGATATCAAATGATATCCATTATCGATGTATTTGTGAAGTGGAGTTGTATCTACTTTTGTTTAATTTTCATTAGGGATTCCAAGATCATTATTGGTCAATTTATTTAAAGTATTCTAGTTCAGATTTTAATGCTTGTTTATTGGATTTAACAAAGGTATTGAGTCGAGGTTGGTTCAACTTGCACCCTGAGGTTGACTCCTGTGTTAAACCAAAGGGTTCGACCAAGACTCCTAGGGTGAGGTTTCATAGTACGGTAGTGTGTGATCTACCGTATAAATGTGTTGATGCCATTAGAGCTACGGCTCTCGCATTATACATCGTGTGATCTCTGTATATGCAACTAATAAGTTTCGAGCAAAAGCTATTGGCCTTTAAACTGTGGCGTGTGATTCATCGTCCATGTTAGGACAAGATATGCTAGTTTAGAGTACTTACGATGATTACGTGTTGGTCGCCACCCCCGGATTGCGCAATCCCTCAAGTGATATTCGCATTCTTGTAGGACGTGTAGAGTATGCCTACAAATGCACCTAACAAGAATCCTTTCCGTGGTTTCATGGTCTTATCAACGGTGAGGTTGTCCACACCGTTACGGGTGGCCGATGCTAGGTATATTCCTATACGGACCATAGGGTCACATCACTAGATGCAAGTGATTAGATAGACTTCGTGTTGAATTCTCAAGACAATCTCAATTCTACACGAGTATAGATAGCCAATCGCTGCTTATCGCTAACCCCATAAGACATTTTTCCCTTGTGTTTCTCTCGTATTTCAGCCACGGGTACCGGAACTGAGGGTGGAGAGAGAGTTGGTCGGGGTTTTGATATCAAATGATATCCATTATCGATGTATTTGTGAAGTGGAGTTGTATCTACTTTTGTTTAATTTTCATTAGGGATTCCAAGATCATTATTGGTCAATTTATTTAAAGTATTCTAGTTCAGATTTTAATGCTTGTTTATTGGATTTAACAAAGGTATTGAGTCGAGGTTGGTTCAACTTGCACCCTGAGGTTGACTCCTGTGTTAAACCAAAGGGTTCGACCAAGACTCCTAGGGTGAGGTTTCATAGTACGGTAGTGTGTGATCTACCGTATAAATGTGTTGATGCCATTAGAGCTACGGCTCTCGATTATACATCGTGTGATCTCTCGTATATGCAACTAATAAGTTTCGAGCAAAAGCTATTGGCCTTTAAACCGTGGCGTGTGATTCATCGTCCATGTTAGGACAAGATATGCTAATTTAGAGTACTTACGATGATTACGTGTTGGTCGCCACCCCCGGATTGCGCAATCCCTCAAGTGATATTCGCATTCTTGTAGGACGTGTAGAGTATGCCTACAAATGCAGCTCACAAGAATCCTTTCCGTGGTTTCATGGTCTTATCAACGGTGAGGTTGTCCACACCGTTACGGGTGGCCGATGCTAGGTATATTCCTATACGGACCATAGGGTCACATCACTAGATGCAGTGATTAGATAGACTTCGTTGTTGAATTCTCAAGCACAATCTCAATTCTACACGAGTATAGATAGCCAATCGCTTATCGCTAACCCCATAAGACATTTTTCCCTTGTGTTTCTCTCGTATTTCGACCACGGGTACCGGAACTGAGGGTGGAGAGAGAGTTGGTCGGGGTTTTGATATCAAATGATATCCATTATCGATGTATTTGTGAAGTGGAGTTGTATCTACTTTTGTTTAATTTTCATTAGGGATTCCAAGATCATTATTGGTCAATTTATTTAAAGTATTCTAGTTCGGATTTTAATGCTTGTTTATTGGATTTAACAAAGGTATTGAGTCGAGGTTGGTTCAACTTGCACCCCGAGGTTGACTCCCGTGTTAAACCAAAGGGTTCGACCAAGACTCCTAGGGTGAGGTTTCATAGTACGGTAGTGTGTGATCTACTGTATAAATGTGTTGATGCCATTAGAGCTACGGCTCTCAGATTATACATCGTGTGATCTCTGTATATGCAACTAATAAGTTTCGAGCAAAAGCTATTGGCCTTTAAACTGTGGCGTGTGATTCATCGTCCATGTTAGGACAAGATATGCTAATTTAGAGTACTTACGATCATTACGTGTTGGTCGCCACCCCCGGATTGCGCAATCCCTCAAGTGATATTCAGATTCTTGTAGGACGTGTAGAGTATGCCTACAAATGCAGCTCACAAGAATCCTTTCCGGTGGTTTCATGGT
Source organism: Linum usitatissimum (assembly GCA_030674075.2). NCBI lineage: Eukaryota > Viridiplantae > Streptophyta > Magnoliopsida > Malpighiales > Linaceae > Linum > Linum usitatissimum. The sequence continues at coordinate 82,451 of JAUJYP020001219.1, read as the reverse complement.
CTTATCAACGGTGAGGTTGTCCACACCGTTACGGGTGGCCGATGCTAGGTATATTCCTATACGGACCATAGGGTCACATCACTAGATGCAGTGATTAGATAGACTTCGTGTTGAATTCTCAAGACAATCTCAATTCTACACGAGTATAGATAGCCAATCGCTGCTTATCGCTAACCCCATAAGACATTTTTCCCTTGTGTTTCTCCGTATTTCACCACGGGTACTGGAACTGAGGGTGGAGAGAGAGTTGGTCGGGGTTTTGATATCAAATGATATCCATTATCGATGTATTTGTGAAGTGGAGTTGTATCTACTTTTGTTTAATTTTCATTAGGGATTCCAAGATCATTATTGGTCAATTTATTTAAAGTATTCTAGTTCAGATTTTAATGCTTGTTTATTGGATTTAACAAAGGTATTGAGTCGAGGTTGGTTCAACTTGCACCCTGAGGTTGACTCCTGTGTTAAACCAAAGGGTTCGACCAAGACTCCTAGGGTGAGGTTTCATAGTACGGTAGTGTGTGATCTACCGTATAAATGTGTTGATGCCATTAGAGCTACGGCTCTCGCATTATACATCGTGTGATCTCTCGTATATGCAACTAATAAGTTTCGAGCAAAAGCTATTGGCCTTTAAACCGTGGCGTGTGATTCATCGTCCATGTTAGGACAAGATATGCTAATTTAGAGTACTTACGATGATTACGTGTTGGTCGCCACCCCCGGATTGCGCAATCCCTCAAGTGATATTCAGATTCTTGTAGGACGTGTAGAGTATGCCGACAAATGCAGCTAACACGAATCCTTTCCGTGGTTTCATGGTCTTATCAACGGTGAGGTTGTCCACACTGTTACGGGTGGCTGATGCTAGGTATATTTCTATACGGACCATAGGGTCACATCACTAGATGCGTGATTAGATAGACTTCAGTGTTGAATTCTCGGCACAATCTCAATTCTACACGAGTATAGATAGCCAATCGCTGCTTATCGCTAACCCCATAAGACATTTTTCCCTTGTGTTTCTCCGTATTTCACCACGGGTACTGGAACTGAGGGTGGAGAGAGAGTTGGTCGGGGTTTTGATATCAAATGATATCCATTATCGATGTATTTGTGAAGTGGAGTTGTATCTACTTTTGTTTAATTTTCATTAGGGATTCCAAGATCATTATTGGTCAATTTATTTAAAGTATTCTAGTTCGGATTTTAATGCTTGTTTATTGGATTTAACAAAGGTATTGAGTCGAGGTTGGTTCAACTTGCACCCCGAGGTTGACTCCCGTGTTAAACCAAAGGGTTCGACCAAGACTCCTAGGTGGTGAGGTTTCATAGTACGGTAGTGTGTGATCTACCGTATAAATGTGTTGATGCCATTAGAGCTACGGCTCTCAAATTATACATCGTGTGATCTCTGTATATGCAACTAATAAGTTTCGAGCAAAAGCTATTGGCCTTTAAACTGTGGCGTGTGATTCATCGTCCATGTTAGGACAAGATATGCTAGTTTAGAGTACTTACGATGATTACGTGTTGGTCGCCACCCCCGGATTGCGCAATCCCTCAAGTGATATTCAGATTCTTGTAGGACGTGTAGAGTATGCCTACAAATGCAGCTCACAAGAATCCATTCCGGTGGTTTCATGGTCTTATCAACGGTGAGGTTGTCCACACTGTTACGGGTGGCTGATGCTAGGTATATTCCTATACGGACCATAGGGTCACATCACTAGATGCAGTGATTAGATAGACTTCGTGTTGAATTCTCAAGCACAATCTCAATTCTACACGAGTATAGATAGCCAATCGCTGCTTATCGCTAACCCCATAAGACATTTTTCCCTTGTGTTTCTCTGTATTTCAGTCACGGGTACTGGAACTGAGGGTGGAGAGAGAGTTGGTCGGGGTTTTGATATCAAATGATATCCATTATCGATGTATTTGTGAAGTGGAGTTGTATCTACTTTTGTTTAATTTTCATTAGGGATTCCAAGATCATTATTGGTCAATTTATTTAAAGTATTCTAGTTCAGATTTTAATGCTTGTTTATTGGATTTAACAAAGGTATTGAGTCGAGGTTGGTTCAACTTGCACCCTGAGGTTGACTCCTGTGTTAAACCAAGTGGTTCGACCAAGACTCCTAGGGTGAGGTTTCATAGTACGGTAGTGTGTGATCTACCGTATAAATGTGTTGATGCCATTAGAGCTACGGCTCTCGCATTATACATCGTGTGATCTCTCGTATATGCAACTAATAAGTTTCGAGCAAAAGCTATTGGCCTTTAAACTGTGGCGTGTGATTCATCGTCCATGTTAGGACAAGATATGCTAATTTAGAGTACTTACGATGATTACGTGTTGGTCGCCACCCCCGGATTGCGCAATCCCTCAAGTGATATTCGCATTCTTGTAGGACGTGTAGAGTATGCCGACAAATGCAGCTAACACGAATCCTTTCCGTGGTTTCATGGTCTTATCAACGGTGAGGTTGTCCACACCGTTATGGGTGGCCGATGCTAGGTATATTCCTATACGGACCATAGGGTCACATCACTAGATGCAGTGATTAGATAGACTTCGTGTTGAATTCTCAAGACAATCTCAATTCTACACGAGTATAGATAGCCAATCGCTGCTTATCGCTAACCCCATAAGACATTTTTCCCTTGTGTTTCTCTCGTATTTCACTCACGGGTACTGGAACTGAGGGTGGAGAGAGAGTTGGTCGGGGTTTTGATATCAAATGATATCCATTATCGATGTATTTGTGAAGTGGAGTTGTATCTACTTTTGTTTAATTTTCATTAGGGATTCCAAGATCATTATTGGTCAATTTATTTAAAGTATTCTAGTTCGGATTTTAATGCTTGTTTATTGGATTTAACAAAGGTATTGAGTCGAGGTTGGTTCAACTTGCACCCCGAGGTTGACTCCCGTGTTAAACCAAAGGGTTCGACCAAGACTCCTAGGGTGAGGTTTCATAGTACGGTAGTGTGTGATCTACTGTATAAATGTGTTGATGCCATTAGAGCTACAGCTCTCAAATTATACATCGTGTGATCTCTGTATATGCAACTAATAAGTTTCGAGCAAAAGCTATTGGCCTTTAAACCGTGGCGTGTGATTCATCGTCCATGTTAGGACAAGATATGCTAATTTAGAGTACTTACGATGATTACGTGTTGGTCGCCACCCCCGGATTGCGCAATCCCTCAAGTGATATTCGCATTCTTGTAGGACGTGTAGAGTATGCCTACAAATGCAGCTAACACGAATCCTTTCCGGTGGTTTCATGGTCTTATCAACGGTGAGGTTGTCCACACCGTTACGGGTGGCCGATGCTAGGTATATTCCTATACGGACCATAGGGTCACATCACTAGATGCGTGATTAGATAGACTTTCGTGTTGAATTCTCAAGCACAATCTCAATTCTACACGAGTATAGATAGCCAATCAGGCTTATCGCTAACCCCATAAGACATTTTTCCCTTGTGTTTCTCTGTATTTCAGTCACGGGTACTGGAACTGAGGGTGGAGAGAGAGTTGGTCGGGGTTTTGATATCAAATGATATCCATTATCGATGTATTTGTGAAGTGGAGTTGTATCTACTTTTGTTTAATTTTCATTAGGGATTCCAAGATCATTATTGGTCAATTTATTTAAAGTATTCTAGTTCAGATTTTAATGCTTGTTTATTGGATTTAACAAAGGTATTGAGTCGAGGTTGGTTCAACTTGCACCCCGAGGTGGACTCCTGTGTTAAACCAAAGGTTCGACCAAGACTCCTAGGGTGAGGTTTCATAGTACGGTAGTGTGTGATCTACTGTATAAATGTGTTGATGCCATTAGAGCTACGGCTCTCAAATTATACATCGTGTGATCTCTGTATATGCAACTAATAAGTTTCGAGCAAAAGCTATTGGCCTTTAAACCGTGGCGTGTGATTCATCGTCCATGTTAGGACAAGATATGCTAATTTAGAGTACTTACGATGATTACGTGTTGGTCGCCACCCCCGGATTGCGCAATCCCTCAAGTGATATTCAGATTCTTGTAGGACGTGTAGAGTAAGCCGACAAATGCAGCTAACACGAATCCTTTCCGGTGGTTTCATGGTCTTATCAACGGTGAGGTTGTCCACACTGTTATGGGTGGCTGATGCTAGGTATATTCCTATACGGACCATAGGGTCACATCACTAGATGCAGTGATTAGATAGACTTCAGTGTTGAATTCTCAAGACAATCTCAATTCTACACGAGTATAGATAGCCAATCGCTGCTTATCGCTAACCCCATAAGACATTTTTCCCTTGTGTTTCTCTCGTATTTCAGTCCACGGGTACTGGAACTGAGGGTGGAGAGAGAGTTGGTCGGGGTTTTGATATCAAATGATATCCATTATCGATGTATTTGTGAAGTGGAGTTGTATCTACTTTTGTTTAATTTTCATTAGGGATTCCAAGATCATTATTGGTCAATTTATTTAAAGTATTCTAGTTCAGATTTTAATGCTTGTTTATTGGATTTAACAAAGGTATTGAGTCGAGGTTGGTTCAACTTGCACCCTGAGGTTGACTCCTGTGTTAAACCAAAGGGTTCGACCAAGACTCCTAGGGTGAGGTTTCATAGTACGGTAGTGTGTGATCTACCGTATAAATGTGTTGATGCCATTAGAGCTACGGCTCTCAAATTATACATCGTGTGATCTCTGTATATGCAACTAATAAGTTTCGAGCAAAAGCTATTGGCCTTTAAACCGTGGCGTGTGATTCATCGTCCATGTTAGGACAAGATATGCTAATTTAGAGTACTTACGATGATTACGTGTTGGTCGCCACCCCCGGATTGCGCAATCCCTCAAGTGATATTCGCATTCTTGTAGGACGTGTAGAGTATGCCGACAAATGCAGCTAACACGAATCCTTTCCGGTGGTTTCATGGTCTTATCAACGGTGAGGTTGTCCACACTTTTACGGGTGGCTGATGCTAGGTATATTCCTATACGGACCATAGGGTCACATCACTAGATGCGTTGATTAGATAGACTTCGTGTTGAATTCTCAAGACAATCTCAATTCTACACGAGTATAGATAGCCAATCGTGCTTATCGCTAACCCCATAAGACATTTTTCCCTTGTGTTTCTCTCGTATTTCACTCACGGGTACTGGAACTGAGGGTGGAGAGAGAGTTGGTCGGGGTTTTGATATCAAATGATATCCATTATCGATGTATTTGTGAAGTGGAGTTGTATCTACTTTTGTTTAATTTTCATTAGGGATTCCAAGATCATTATTGGTCAATTTATTTAAAGTATTCTAGTTCAGATTTTAATGCTTGTTTATTGGATTTAACAAAGGTATTGAGTCGAGGTTGGTTCAACTTGCACCCTCAGGTGGACTCCTGTGTTAAACCAGTGATTTAACCAAGACTCCTAGGGTGAGGTTTCATAGTACGGTAGTGTGTGATCTACTGTATAAATGTGTTGATGCCATTAGAGCTACGGCTCTCGCATTATACATCGTGTGATCTCTCGTATATGCAACTAATAAGTTTCGAGCAAAAGCTATTGGCCTTTAAACTGTGGCGTGTGATTCATCGTCCATGTTAGGACAAGATATGCTAATTTAGAGTACTTACGATGCTTACGTGATGGTCGCCACCCCCGGATTGCGCAATCCCTCAAGTGATATTCAGATTCTTGTAGGACGTGTAGAGTATGCCGACAAATGCAGCTAACAAGAATCCTTTCCGGTGGTTTCATGGTCTTATCAACGGTGAGGTTGTCCACACTGTTACGGGTGGCTGATGCTAGGTATATTCCTATACGGACCATAGGGTCACATCACTAGATGCAGTGATTAGATAGACTTCGTGTTGAATTCTCAGCACAATCTCAATTCTACACGAGTATAGATAGCCAATCGCGTGCTTATCGCTAACCCCATAAGACATTTTTCCCTTGTGTTTCTCTGTATTTCAGTCACGGGTACTGGAACTGAGGGTGGAGAGAGAGTTGGTCGGGGTTTTGATATCAAATGATATCCATTATCGATGTATTTGTGAAGTGGAGTTGTATCTACTTTTGTTTAATTTTCATTAGGGATTCCAAGATCATTATTGGTCAATTTATTTAAAGTATTCTAGTTCAGATTTTAATGCTTGTTTATTGGATTTAACAAAGGTATTGAGTCGAGGTTGGTTCAACTTGCACCCTGAGGTTGACTCCTGTGTTAAACCAGTGGTTCGACCAAGACTCCTAGGGTGAGGTTTCATAGTACGGTAGTGTGTGATCTACTGTATAAATGTGTTGATGCCATTAGAGCTACGGCTCTCAGATTATACATCGTGTGATCTCTGTATATGCAACTAATAAGTTTCGAGCAAAAGCTATTGGCCTTTAAACCGTGGCGTGTGATTCATCGTCCATGTTAGGACAAGATATGCTAATTTAGAGTACTTACGATGATTACGTGTTGGTCGCCACCCCCGGATTGCGCAATCCCTCAAGTGATATTCAGATTCTTGTAGGACGTGTAGAGTAAGCCGACAAATGCAGCTAACACGAATCCTTTCCGGTGGTTTCATGGTCTTATCAACGGTGAGGTTGTCCACACTGTTATGGGTGGCTGATGCTAGGTATATTCCTATACGGACCATATGGTCACATCACTAGATGCGTGATTAGATAGACTTCGTGTTGAATTCTCAAGACAATCTCAATTCTACACGAGTATAGATAGCCAATCGTGCTTATCGCTAACCCCATAAGACATTTTTCCCTTGTGTTTCTCTCGTATTTCACCACGGGTACTGGAACTGAGGGTGGAGAGAGAGTTGGTCGGGGTTTTGATATCAAATGATATCCATTATCGATGTATTTGTGAAGTGGAGTTGTATCTACTTTTGTTTAATTTTCATTAGGGATTCCAAGATCATTATTGGTCAATTTATTTAAAGTATTCTAGTTCAGATTTTAATGCTTGTTTATTGGATTTAACAAAGGTATTGAGTCGAGGTTGGTTCAACTTGCACCCTGAGGTTGACTCCTGTGTTAAACCAAAGGTTCGACCAAGACTCCTAGGGTGAGGTTTCATAGTACGGTAGTGTGTGATCTACCGTATAAATGTGTTGATGCCATTAGAGCTACGGCTCTCGCATTATACATCGTGTGATCTCTCGTATATGCAACTAATAAGTTTCGAGCAAAAGCTATTGGCCTTTAAACCGTGGCGTGTGATTCATCGTCCATGTTAGGACAAGATATGCTAATTTAGAGTACTTACGATGATTACGTGTTGGTCGCCACCCCCGGATTGCGCAATCCCTCAAGTGATATTCGCATTCTTGTAGGACGTGTAGAGTATGCCGACAAATGCAGCTAACACGAATCCTTTCCGTGGTTTCATGGTCTTATCAACGGTGAGGTTGTCCACACTTTTACGGGTGGCCGATGCTAGGTATATTCCTATACGGACCATAGGGTCACATCACTAGATGCGTGATTAGATAGACTTCGTGTTGAATTCTCAAGCACAATCTCAATTCTACACAAGTATAGATAGCCAATCAGTGCTTATCGCTAACCCCATAAGACATTTTTCCCTTGTGTTTCTCTGTATTTCAGTCACGGGTACTGGAACTGAGGGTGGAGAGAGAGTTGGTCGGGGTTTTGATATCAAATGATATCCATTATCGATGTATTTGTGAAGTGGAGTTGTATCTACTTTTGTTTAATTTTCATTAGGGATTCCAAGATCATTATTGGTCAATTTATTTAAAGTATTCTAGTTCAGATTTTAATGCTTGTTTATTGGATTTAACAAAGGTATTGAGTCGAGGTTGGTTCAACTTGCACCCTGAGGTTGACTCTCGTGTTAAACCAAAGGGTTCGACCAAGACTCCTAGGGTGAGGTTTCATAGTACGGTAGTGTGTGATCTACCGTATAAATGTGTTGATGCCATTAGAGCTACGGCTCTCGCATTATACATCGTGTGATCTCTCGTATATGCAACTAATAAGTTTCGAGCAAAAGCTATTGGCCTTTAAACCGTGGCGTGTGATTCATCGTCCATGTTAGGACAAGATATGCTAATTTAGAGTACTTACGATGATTACGTGTTGGTCGCCACCCCCGGATTGCGCAATCCCTCAAGTGATATTCAGATTCTTGTAGGACGTGTAGAGTAAGCCGACAAATGCAGCTAACACGAATCCTTTCCGGTGGTTTCATGGTCTTATCAACGGTGAGGTTGTCCACACTGTTATGGGTGGCTGATGCTAGGTATATTCCTATACGGACCATAGGGTCACATCACTAGATGCAGTGATTAGATAGACTTCAGTGTTGAGTTCTCAAGCACAATCTCAATTCTACACGAGTATAGATAGCCAATCGCTGCTTATCGCTAACCCCATAAGACATTTTTCCCTTGTGTTTCTCTCGTATTTCGATCACGGGTACTGGAACTGAGGGTGGAGAGAGAGTTGGTCGGGGTTTTGATATCAAATGATATCCATTATCGATGTATTTGTGAAGTGGAGTTGTATCTACTTTTGTTTAATTTTCATTAGGGATTCCAAGATCATTATTGGTCAATTTATTTAAAGTATTCTAGTTCGGATTTTAATGCTTGTTTATTGGATTTAACAAAGGTATTGAGTCGAGGTTGGTTCAACTTGCACCCGAGGTTGACTCTCGTGTTAAACCAGTGGTTCGACCAAGACTCCTAGGGTGAGGTTTCATAGTACGGTAGTGTGTGATCTACCGTATAAATGTGTTGATGCCATTAGAGCTACGGCTCTCGCATTATACATCGTGTGATCTCTCGTATATGCAACTAATAAGTTTCGAGCAAAAGCTATTGGCCTTTAAACTGTGGCGTGTGATTCATCGTCCATGTTAGGACAAGATATGCTAATTTAGAGTACTTACGATGATTACGTGTTGGTCGCCACCCCCGGATTGCGCAATCCCTCAAGTGATATTCAGATTCTTGTAGGACGTGTAGAGTATGCCGACAAATGCAGCTAACACGAATCCTTTCCGGTGGTTTCATGGTCTTATCAACGGTGAGGTTGTCCACACTTTTACGGGTGGCTGATGCTAGGTATATTCCTATACGGACCATAGGGTCACATCACTAGATGCAGTGATTAGATAGACTTCGTGTTGAATTCTCATCACAATCTCAATTCTACACGAGTATAGATAGCCAATCGCTGCTTATCGCTAACCCCATAAGACATTTTTCCCTTGTGTTTCTCTCGTATTTCAGTCACGGGTACCGGAACCGAGGGTGGAGAGAGAGTTGGTCGGGGTTTTGATATCAAATGATATCCATTATCGATGTATTTGTGAAGTGGAGTTGTATCTACTTTTGTTTAATTTTCATTAGTGGATTCCAAGATCATTATTGGTCAATTTATTTAAAGTATTATAGTTCAGATTTTAATGCTTGTTTATTGGATTTAACAAAGGTATTGAGTCGAGGTAGGTTCAACTTGCACCCTCAGGTGGACTCCTGTGTTAAACCAAAGGGTTCGACCAAGACTCCTAGGGTGAGGTTTCATAGTACGGTAGTGTGTGATCTACCGTATAAATGTGTTGATGCCATTAGAGCTACGGCTCTCGCATTATACATCGTGTGATCTTTCGTATATGCAACTAATAAGTTTCGAGCAAAAGCTATTGGCCTTTAAACCGTGGCGTGTGATTCATCGTCCATGTTAGGACAAGATATGCTAATTTAGAGTACTTACGATGATTACGTGTTGGTCGCCACCCCCGGATTGCGCAATCCCTCAAGTGATATTCAGATTCTTGTAGGACGTGTAGAGTAAGCCGACAAATGCAGCTAACACGAATCCTTTCCGGTGGTTTCATGGTCTTATCAACGGTGAGGTTGTCCACACTGTTACGGGTGGCCGATGCTAGGTATATTCCTATACGGACCATAGGGTCACATCACTAGATGCGTTGATTAGATAGACTTCGTGTTGAATTCTCAGCACAATCTCAATTCTACACGAGTATAGATAGCCAATCGCGCTTATCGCTAACCCCATAAGACATTTTTCCCTTGTGTTTCTCTGTATTTCAGTCACGGGTACTGGAACTGAGGGTGGAGAGAGAGTTGGTCGGGGTTTTGATATCAAATGATATCCATTATCGATGTATTTGTGAAGTGGAGTTGTATCTACTTTTGTTTAATTTTCATTAGGGATTCCAAGATCATTATTGGTCAATTTATTTAAAGTATTCTAGTTCGGATTTTAATGCTTGTTTATTGGATTTAACAAAGGTATTGAGTCGAGGTTGGTTCAACTTGCACCCCGAGGTGGACTCCCGTGTTAAACCAGTGGGTTCGACCAAGACTCCTAGGGTGAGGTTTCATAGTACGGTAGTGTGTGATCTACCGTATAAATGTGTTGATGCCATTAGAGCTACGGCTCTCGCATTATACATCGTGTGATCTCTCGTATATGCAACTAATAAGTTTCGAGCAAAAGCTATTGGCCTTTAAACTGTGGCGTGTGATTCATCGTCCATGTTAGGACAAGATATGCTAATTTAGAGTACTTACGATGATTACGTGTTGGTCGCCACCCCCGGATTGCGCAATCCCTCAAGTGATATTCAGATTCTTGTAGGACGTGTAGAGTATGCCGACAAATGCAGCTAACACGAATCCTTTCCGGTGGTTTCATGGTCTTATCAACGGTGAGGTTGTCCACACTTTTACGGGTGGCTGATGCTAGGTATATTCCTATACGGACCATAGGGTCACATCACTAGATGCAGTGATTAGATAGACTTCGTGTTGAATTCTCAAGACAATCTCAATTCTACACGAGTATAGATAGCCAATCGCTGCTTATCGCTAACCCCATAAGACATTTTTCCCTTGTGTTTCTCTCGTATTTCACCCACGGGTACTGGAACTGAGGGTGGAGAGAGAGTTGGTCGGGGTTTTGATATCAAATGATATCCATTATCGATGTATTTGTGAAGTGGAGTTGTATCTACTTTTGTTTAATTTTCATTAGGGATTCCAAGATCATTATTGGTCAATTTATTTAAAGTATTCTAGTTCAGATTTTAATGCTTGTTTATTGGATTTAACAAAGGTATTGAGTCGAGGTTGGTTCAACTTGCACCCCGAGGTGGACTCCTTGTTAAACCAAGGGTTCGACCAAGACTCCTAGGGTGAGGTTTCATAGTACGGTAGTGTGTGATCTACTGTATAAATGTGTTGATGCCATTAGAGCTACAGCTCTCAGATTATACATCGTGTGATCTCTGTATATGCAACTAATAAGTTTCGAGCAAAAGCTATTGGCCTTTAAACCGTGGCGTGTGATTCATCGTCCATGTTAGGACAAGATATGCTAATTTAGAGTACTTACGATGATTACGTGTTGGTCGCCACCCCCGGATTGCGCAATCCCTCAAGTGATATTCGATTCTTGTAGGACGTGTAGAGTATGCCGACAAATGCAGCTCAACACGAATCCTTTCCGGTGGTTTCATGGTCTTATCAACGGTGAGGTTGTCCACACCGTTACGGGTGGCCGATGCTAGGTATATTCCTATACGGACCATAGGGTCACATCACTAGATGCAGTGATTAGATAGACTTCGTTGTTGAATTCTCAAAGACAATCTCAATTCTACACGAGTATAGATAGCCAATCGTGCTTATCGCTAACCCCATAAGACATTTTTCCCTTGTGTTTCTCCGTATTTCAGTCACGGGTACCGGAACCGAGGGTGGAGAGAGAGTTGGTCGGGGTTTTGATATCAAATGATATCCATTATCGATGTATTTGTGAAGTGGAGTTGTATCTACTTTTGTTTTATTTTCATTAGGGATTCCAAGATCATTATTGGTCAATTTATTTGAAGTATTCCAGTTCAGATTTTAATGCTTGTTTATTGGATTTATCAAAGGTATTGAGTCGAGGTTGGTTCAACTTGCACCCTGAGGTGGACTCCTGTGTTAAACCATTGGTTCGACCAAGACTCCTAGGGTGAGGTTTCATAGTACGGTAGTGTGTGATCTACCGTATAAATGTGTTGATGCCATTAGAGCTACGGCTCTCGGATTATACATCGTGTGATCTCTCGTATATGCAACTAATAAGTTTCGAGCAAAAGCTATTGGCCTTTAAACCGTGGCGTGTGATTCATCGTCCATGTTAGGACAAGATATGCTAATTTAGAGTACTTACGATGATTACGTGTTGGTCGCCACCCCCGGATTGCGCAATCCCTCAAGTGATATTCAGATTCTTGTAGGACGTGTAGAGTATGCCGACAAATGCAGCTAACACGAATCCTTTCCGGTGGTTTCATGGTCTTATCAACGGTGAGGTTGTCCATACTGTTACGGGTGGCTGATGCTAGGTATATTCCTATACGGACCATAGGGTCACATCACTAGATGCAGTGATTAGATAGACTTCAGTGTTGAATTCTCAGCACAATCTCAATTCTACACGAGTATAGATAGCCAATCAGTGCTTATCGCTAACCCCATAAGACATTTTTCCCTTGTGTTTCTCTGTATTTCACCACGGGTACCGGAACCGAGGGTGGAGAGAGAGTTGGTCGGGGTTTTGATATCAAATGATATCCATTATCGATGTATTTGTGAAGTGGAGTTGTATCTACTTTTGTTTTATTTTCATTAGTGATTCCAAGATCATTATTGGTCAATTTATTTAAAGTATTCTAGTTCGGATTTTAATGCTTGTTTATTGGATTTATCAAAGGTATTGAGTCGAGGTTGGTTCAACTTGCACCCCGAGGTGGACTCCGTGTTAAACCAGTGGTTCGACCAAGACTCCTAGGGTGAGGTTTCATAGTACGGTAGTGTGTGATCTACCGTATAAATGTGTTGATGCCATTAGAGCTACGGCTCTCGCATTATACATCGTGTGATCTCTCGTATATGCAACTAATAAGTTTCGAGCAAAAGCTATTGGCCTTTAAACCGTGGCGTGTGATTCATCGTCCATGTTAGGACAAGATATGCTAATTTAGAGTACTTACGATGATTACGTGTTGGTCGCCACCCCCGGATTGCGCAATCCCTCAAGTGATATTCGCATTCTTGTAGGACGTGTAGAGTATGCTGACAAATGCAGCTAACACGAATCCTTTCCGGTGGTTTCATGGTCTTATCAACGGTGAGGTTGTCCACACTGTTACGGGTGGCTGATGCTAGGTATATTCCTATACGGACCATAGGGTCACATCACTAGATGCAGTGATTAGATAGACTTTCGTGTTGAATTCTCAAAGCACAATCTCAATTCTACACGAGTATAGATAGCCAATCAAGCTTATCGCTAACCCCATAAGACATTTTTCCCTTGTGTTTCTCTCGTATTTCATCACGGGTACTGGAACTGAGGGTGGAGAGAGAGTTGGTCGGGGTTTTGATATAACATGATATCCATTATCGATGTATTTTTGAACTGGAGTTGTATCTTCTTTTGTTTTATTTTCATTAGTGATTCCAACATCATTATTGGTCAATTTATTTAAAGTATTCCAGCAGATTTTAATGCTTGTTTATTGGATTTATCAAAGGTATCGAGTCGAGGTTGGTTCAACTTGCACCTCGAGGTGGACTCCCGTGTTAAACCAGTGGTTCGACCAAGACTCTCTGGGGTGAGGTTTCATAGTACGGTAGTGTGTGATCTACCGTATAAATGTGTTGATGCCATTAGAGCTACGGCTCTCGATTATACATCGTGTGATCTCTCGTATATGCAACTAATAAGTTTCGAGCAAAAGCTATTGGCCTTTAAACTGTGGCGTGTGATTCATCGTCCATGTTAGGACAAGATATGCTAATTTAGAGTACTTACGATGATTACGTGTTGGTCGCCACCCCCGGATTGCGCAATCCCTCAAGTGATATTCGGATTCTTGTAGGACGTGTAGAGTATGCCGACAAATGCAACTAACACGAATCCTTTCGGTGGTTTCATGGTCTTATCAACGGTGAGGTTGTCCATACCGTTACGGGTGGCCGATGCTAGGTATATTCCTATACGGACCATAGGGTCACATCACTAGATGCGTTGATTAGATAGACTTCGTGTTGAATTCTCAAGACAATCTCAATTCTACACGAGTATAGATAGCCAATCAGTGCTTATCGCTAACCCCATAAGACATTTTTCCCTTGTGTTTCTCTGTATTTCAGTCACGGGTACTGGAACTGAGAGTGGAGAGAGAGTTGGTCGGGGTTTTGATATCAAATGATATCCATTATCGATGTATTTGTGAAGTGGAGTTGTATCTACTTTTGTTTTATTTTCATTAGGGATTCCAAGATCATTATTGGTCAATTTATTTGAAGTATTCCAGTTCAGATTTTAATGCTTGTTTATTGGATTTATCAAAGGTATTGAGTCGAGGTTGGTTCAACTTGCACCCTGAGGTGGACTCCTGTGTTAAACCAGTGGATTCGACCAAGACTCCTAGGGTGAGGTTTCATAGTACGGTAGTGTGTGATCTACCGTATAAATGTGTTGATGCCATTAGAGCTACGGCTCTCGATTATACATCGTGTGATCTCTCGTATATGCAACTAATAAGTTTCGAGCAAAAGCTATTGGCCTTTAAACTGTGGCGTGTGATTCATCGTCCATGTTAGGACAAGATATGCTAATTTAGAGTACTTACGATGATTACGTGTTGGTCGCCACCCCCGGATTGCGCAATCCCTCAAGTGATATTCGCATTCTTGTAGGACGTGTAGAGTATGCCGACAAATGCAGCTCAACACGAATCCTTTCCGTGGTTTCATGGTCTTATCAACGGTGAGGTTGTCCACACCGTTACGGGTGGCCGATGCTAGGTATATTCCTATACGGACCATAGGGTCACATCACTAGATGCGTGATTAGATAGACTTTCGTGTTGAATTCTCAAGACAATCTCAATTCTACACGAGTATAGATAGCCAATCGTGCTTATCGCTAACCCCATAAGACATTTTTCCCTTGTGTTTCTCCGTATTTCACTACGGGTACCGGAACCGAGGGTGGAGAGAGAGTTGGTCGGGTTTTGATATAAGATGATATCCATTATCGATGTATTTGTGAAGTGGAGTTGTATCTACTTTTGTTTAATTTTCATTAGTGATTCCAAGATCATTATTGGTCAATTTATTTAAAGTATTCCAGTTCAGATTTTAATGCTTGTTTATTGGATTTATCAAAGGTATTGAGTCGAGGTTGGTTCAACTTGCACCCTGAGGTGGACTCCTGTGTTAAACCAATGGTCCGACCAAGACTCCTAGGGTGAGGTTTCATAGTACGGTAGTGTGTGATCTACCGTATAAATGTGTTGATGCCATTAGAGCTACGGCTCTCGCATTATACATCGTGTGATCTCTCGTATATGCAACTAATAAGTTTCGAGCAAAAGCTATTGGCCTTTAAACCGTGGCGTGTGATTCATCGTCCATGTTAGGACAAGATATGCTAATTTAGAGTACTTACGATGATTACGTGTTGGTCGCCACCCCCGGATTGCGCAATCCCTCAAGTGATATTCGCATTCTTGTAGGACGTGTAGAGTATGCCGACAAATGCAAATTAACACGAATCCTTTCCGTGGTTTCATGGTCTTATCAACGGTGAGGTTGTCCATACCGTTACGGGTGGCCGATGCTAGGTATATTCCTATACGGACCATAGGGTCACATCACTAGATGCAAGGATTAGATAGACTTCGTGTTGAATTCTCAAAGACAATCTCAATTCTACACGAGTATAGATAGCCAATCGCTGCTTATCGCTAACCCCATAAGACATTTTTCCCTTGTGTTTCTCCGTATTTCAGTCACGGTACCGGAACTGAGGGTGGAGAGAGAGTTGGTCGGGGTTTTGATATAAGATGATATCCATTATCGATGTATTTTTGAACTGGAGTTGTATCTTCTTTTGTTTTATTTTCATTAGTGATTCCAAGATCATTATTGGTCAATTTATTTAAAGTATTCCAGTTCAGATTTTAATGCTTGTTTATTGGATTTATCAAAGGTATTGAGTCGAGGTTGGTTCAACTTGCACCCTGAGGTGGACTCCTGTGTTAAACCAAAGGTTCGACCAAGACTCCTAGGGTGAGGTTTCATAGTACGGTAGTGTGTGATCTACCGTATAAATGTGTTGATGCCATTAGAGCTACGGCTCTCGCATTATACATCGTGTGATCTCTCGTATATGCAACTAATAAGTTTCGAGCAAAAGCTATTGGCCTTTAAACCGTGGCGTGTGATTCATCGTCCATGTTAGGACAAGATATGCTAATTTAGAGTACTTACGATGATTACGTGTTGGTCGCCACCCCCGGATTGCGCAATCCCTCAAGTGATATTCGCATTCTTGTAGGACGTGTAGAGTATGCCGACAAATGCAGCTAACACGAATCCTTTCGGTGGTTTCATGGTCTTATCAACGGTGAGGTTGTCCACACCGTTACGGGTGGCCGATGCTAGGTATATTCCTATACGGACCATAGGGTCACATCACTAGATGCAGTGATTAGATAGACTTTCGTGTTGAATTCTCAAGACAATCTCAATTCTACACGAGTATAGATAGCCAATCGCTGCTTATCGCTAACCCCATAAGACATTTTTCCCTTGTGTTTCTCCGTATTTCACCACGGGTACTGGAACTGAGAGTGGAGAGAGAGTTGGTCGGGGTTTTGATATCAAATGATATCCATTATCGATGTATTTGTGAAGTGGAGTTGTATCTACTTTTGTTTTATTTTCATTAGGGATTCCAAGATCATTATTGGTCAATTTATTTAAAGTATTCTAGTTCAGATTTTAATGCTTGTTTATTGGATTTATCAAAGGTATTGAGTCGAGGTTGGTTCAACTTGCACCCCGAGGTGGACTCCCGTGTTAAACCAAAGGGTTCGACCAAGACTCCTAGGGTGAGGTTTCATAGTACGGTAGTGTGTGATCTACCGTATAAATGTGTTGATGCCATTAGAGCTACGGCTCTCGCATTATACATCGTGTGATCTCTCGTATATGCAACTAATAAGTTTCGAGCAAAAGCTATTGGCCTTTAAACTGTGGCGTGTGATTCATCGTCCATGTTAGGACAAGATATGCTAATTTAGAGTACTTACGATGATTACGTGTTGGTCGCCACCCCCGGATTGCGCAATCCCTCAAGTGATATTCAGATTCTTGTAGGACGTGTAGAGTATGCCGACAAATGCAGCTAACACGAATCCTTTCCGGTGGTTTCATGGTCTTATCAACGGTGAGGTTGTCCACACCGTTACGGGTGGCTGATGCTAGGTATATTCCTATACGGACCATAGGGTCACATCACTAGATGCGTGATTAGATAGACTTTCGTGTTGAATTCTCAAGACAATCTCAATTCTACACGAGTATAGATAGCCAATCGCTGCTTATCGCTAACCCCATAAGACATTTTTCCCTTGTGTTTCTCCGTATTTCAGTCCACGGGTACCGGAACCGAGGGTGGAGAGAGAGTTGGTCGGAGTTTTGATATAAGATGATATCCATTATCGATGTATTTTTGAACCGGAGTTGTATCTTCTTTTGTTTTATTTTCATTAGTGATTCCAAGATCATTATTGGTCAATTTATTTAAAGTATTCCAGTTCAGATTTTAATGCTTGTTTATTGGATTTATCAAAGGTATTGAGTCGAGGTTGGTTCAACTTGCACCCTGAGGTGGACTCCTGTGTTAAACCAGTGGTTCGACCAAGACTCCTAGGGTGAGGTTTCATAGTACGGTAGTGTGTGATCTACTGTATAAATGTGTTGATGCCATTAGAGCTACGGCTCTCAGATTATACATCGTGTGATCTCTGTATATGCAACTAATAAGTTTCGAGCAAAAGCTATTGGCCTTTAAACCGTGGCGTGTGATTCATCGTCCATGTTAGGACAAGATATGCTAATTTAGAGTACTTACGATGATTACGTGTTGGTCGCCACCCCCGGATTGCGCAATCCCTCAAGTGATATTCAGATTCTTGTAGGATGTGTAGAGTATGCCGACAAATGCAGCTAACACGAATCCTTTCCGGTGGTTTCATGGTCTTATCAACGGTGAGGTTGTCCACAATTTTACGGGTGGCTGATGCTAGGTATATTCCTATACGGACCATAGGGTCACATCACTAGATGCAGTGATTAGATAGACTTCAGTGTTGAATTCTCAAAGACAATCTCAATTCTACACGAGTATAGATAGCCAATCGTGCTTATCGCTAACCCCATAAGACATTTTTCCCTTGTGTTTCTCCGTATTTCAGTCACGGGTACTGGAACTGAGGGTGGAGAGAGAGTTGGTCGGGGTTTTGATATCAGATGATATCCATTATCGATGTATTTTTGAAGTGGAGTTGTATCTACTTTTGTTTTATTTTCATTAGGGATTCCAAGATCATTATTGGTCAATTTATTTAAAGTATTCTAGTTCAGATTTTAATGCTTGTTTATTGGATTTATCAAAGGTATCGAGTCGAGGTTGGTTCAACTTGCACCCCGAGGTGGACTCCCGTGTTAAACCAAAGGTTCGACCAAGACTCCTAGGGTGAGGTTTCATAGTACGGTAGTGTGTGATCTACCGTATAAATGTGTTGATGCCATTAGAGCTACGGCTCTCGCATTATACATCGTGTGATCTCTCTATATGCAACTAATAAGTTTCGAGCAAAAGCTATTGGCCTTTAAACCGTGGCGTGTGATTCATCGTCCATGTTAGGACAAGATATGCTAATTTAGAGTACTTACGATGATTACGTGTTGGTCGCCACCCCCGGATTGCGCAATCCCTCAAGTGATATTCGATTCTTGTAGGACGTGTAGAGTATGCCGACAAATGCAGCTAACACGAATCCTTTCCGTGTGGTTTCATGGTCTTATCAACGGTGAGGTTGTCCACACCGTTACGGGTGGCCGATGCTAGGTATATTCCTATACGGACCATAGGGTCACATCACTAGATGCGTGATTAGATAGACTTCGTGTTGAATTCTCAAGACAATCTCAATTCTACACGAGTATAGATAGCCAATCGCTGCTTATCGCTAACCCCATAAGACATTTTTCCCTTGTGTTTCTCTCGTATTTCAGCCACGGGTACCGGAACTGAGGGTGGAGAGAGAGTTGGTCGGGGTTTTGATATCAAATGATATCCATTATCGATGTATTTGTGAAGTGGAGTTGTATCTACTTTTGTTTTATTTTCATTAGGGATTCCAAGATCATTATTGGTCAATTTATTTGAAGTATTCTAGTTCAGATTTTAATGCTTGTTTATTGGATTTATCAAAGGTATTGAGTCGAGGTTGGTTCAACTTGCACCCCGAGGTGGACTCCTGTGTTAAACCAAAGGATTCGACCAAGACTCCTAGGGTGAGGTTTCATAGTACGGTAGTGTGTGATCTACCGTATAAATGTGTTGATGTCATTAGAGCTACGGCTCTCGATTATACATCGTGTGATCTCTCGTATATGCAACTAATAAGTTTCGAGCAAAAGCTATTGGCCTTTAAACCGTGGCGTGTGATTCATCGTCCATGTTAGGACAAGATATGCTAATTTAGAGTACTTACGATGATTACGTGTTGGTCGCCACCCCCGGATTGCGCAATCCCTCAAGTGATATTCGCATTCTTGTAGGACGTGTAGAGTATGCCTACAAATGCAGCTAACACGAATCCTTTCCGGTGGTTTCATGGTCTTATCAACGGTGAGGTTGTCCACACCGTTACGGGTGGCCGATGCTAGGTATATTCCTATACGGACCATAGGGTCACATCACTAGATGCAAGTGATTAGATAGACTTTCGTGTTGAATTCTCAAGACAATCTCAATTCTACACGAGTATAGATAGCCAATCAGTGCTTATCGCTAACCCCATAAGACATTTTTCCCTTGTGTTTCTCTGTATTTCAGTCACGGGTACTGGAACTGAGGGTGGAGAGAGAGTTGGTCGGGGTTTTGATATCAAATGATATCCATTATCGATGTATTTTTGAACTGGAGTTGTATCTGCTTTTGTTTTATTTTCATTAGGGATTCAAAGATCATTATTCGTCAATTTATTTAAAGTATTCTAGTTCAGATTTTAATGCTTGTTTATTGGATTTATCAAAGGTATTGAGTCGAGGTTGGTTCAACTTGCACCCTGAGGTGGACTCCTGTGTTAAACCAGTGGTTCGACCAAGACTCCTAGGGTGAGGTTTCATAGTACGGTAGTGTGTGATCTACTGTATAAATGTGTTGATGCCATTAGAGCTACGGCTCTCAGATTATACATCGTGTGATCTCTGTATATGCAACTAATAAGTTTCGAGCAAAAGCTATTGGCCTTTAAACCGTGGCGTGTGATTCATCGTCCATGTTAGGACAAGATATGCTAATTTAGAGTACTTACGATGATTACGTGTTGGTCGCCACCCCCGGATTGCGCAATCCCTCAAGTGATATTCGCATTCTTGTAGACGTGTAGAGTATGCCGACAAATGCAGCTAACACGAATCCTTTCCGGTGGTTTCATGGTCTTATCAACGGTGAGGTTGTCCACACCGTTACGGGTGGCCGATGCTAGGTATATTCCTATACGGACCATAGGGTCACATCACTAGATGCAAGTGATTAGATAGACTTCCGTGTTGAATTCTCAAGACAATCTCAATTCTACACGAGTATAGATAGCCAATCGCTGCTTATCGCTAACCCCATAAGACATTTTTCCCTTGTGTTTCTCTGTATTTCCGTCACGGGTACTGGATTTGAGGGTTGAGAGAGAGTTGGTCGGGGTTTTGATATCAAATGATATCCATTATCGATGTATTTTTGAAGTGGAGTTGTACCTACTTTTGTTTTATTTTCATTAGGGATTCCAAGATCATTATTGGTCAATTTATTTAAAGTATTCTAGTTCAGATTTTAATGCTTGTTTATTGGATTTATCAAAGGTATTGAGTCGAGGTTGGTTCAACTTGCACCCCGAGGTGGACTCCCGTGTTAAACCAGTGGTTCGACCAAGACTCCTAGGGTGAGGTTTCATAAGCACGGTAGTGTGTGATCTACCGTATAAATGTGTTGATGTCATTAGAGCTACGGCTCTCGATTATACATCGTGTGATCTCTCGTATATGCAACTAATAAGTTTCGAGCAAAAGCTATTGGCCTTTAAACCGTGGCGTGTGATTCATCGTCCATGTTAGGACAAGATATGCTAATTTAGAGTACTTACGATGATTACGTGTTGGTCGCCACCCCCGGATTGCGCAATCCCTCAAGTGATATTCGATTCTTGTAGACGTGTAGAGTATGCCGACAAATGCAGCTAACACGAATCCTTTCCGGTGGTTTCATGGTCTTATCAACGGTGAGGTTGTCCACACCGTTACGGGTGGCCGATGCTAGGTATATTCCTATACGGACCATAGGGTCACATCACTAGATGCAAGTGATTAGATAGACTTTCGTGTTGAATTCTCAAGACAATCTCAATTCTACACGAGTATAGATAGCCAATCGCTGCTTATCGCTAACCCCATAAGACATTTTTCCCTTGTGTTTCTCCGTATTTCACCACGGGTACCGGAACCGAGGGTGGAGAGAGAGTTGGTCGGGGTTTTGATATCAAATGATATCCATTATCGATGTATTTGTGAAGTGGAGTTGTATCTACTTTTGTTTTATTTTCATTAGTGATTCCAAGATCATTATTGGTCAATTTATTTAAAGTATTCTAGTTCGCATTTTAATGCTTGTTTATTGGATTTATCAAAGGTATTGAGTCGAGGTTGGTTCAACTTGCACCCCGAGGTGGACTCCCGTGTTAAACCAGTGGTTCGACCAAGACTCCTAGGGTGAGGTTTCATAAGCACAGTAGTGTGTGATCTACCGTATAAATGTGTTGATGCCATTAGAGCTACGGCTCTCGATTATACATCGTGTGATCTCTCGTATATGCAACTAATAAGTTTTGAGCAAAAGCTATTGGCCTTTAAACCGTGGCGTGTGATTCATCGTCCATGTTAGGACAAGATATGCTAATTTAGGGTACTTACGATGATTACGTGTTGTTCGCCACCCCCGGATTGCGCAATCCCTCAAGTGATATTCAGATTCTTGTAGGACGTGTAGAGTATGCCTACAAATGCAGCTCACACGAATCCTTTCCGTGTGGTTTCATGGTCTTATCAACGGTGAGGTTGTCCACACCGTTACGGGTGGCCGATGCTAGGTATATTCCTATACGGACCATATGGTCACATCACTAGATGCAAGTGATTAGATAGACTTTCGTGTTGAATTCTCAAGACAATCTCAATTCTACACGAGTATAGATAGCCAATAAGTGCTTATCGCTAACCCCATAAGACATTTTTCCCTTTTGTTTCTCTGTATTTCAGTCACGGGTACTGGAACTGAGGGTGGAGAGAGAGTTGGTCGGGGTTTTGATATAAGATGATATCCATTATCGATGTATTTTTGAACTGGAGTTGTATCTTCTTTTGTTTTATTTTCATTAGTGATTCCAAGATCATTATTGGTCAATTTATTTAAAGTATTCCAGTTCAGATTTTAATGCTTGTTTATTGGATTTATCAAAGGTATCGAGTCGAGGTTGGTTCAACTTGCACCCCGAGGTGGACTCCCGTGTTAAACCAAAGGGTTCGACCAAGACTCCTAGGGTGAGGTTTCATAGTACGGTAGTGTGTGATCTACCGTATAAATGTGTTGATGCCATTAGAGCTACGGCTCTCGATTATACATCGTGTGATCTCTCGTATATGCAACTAATAAGTTTCGAGCAAAAGCTATTGGCCTTTAAACCGTGGCGTGTGATTCATCGTCCATGTTAGGACAAGATATGCTAATTTAGAGTACTTACGATGATTACGTGTTGGTCGCCACCCCCGGATTGCGCAATCCCTCAAGTGATATTCGCATTCTTGTAGGACGTGTAGAGTATGCCGACAAATGCAGCTAACACGAATCCTTTCCGGTGGTTTCATGGTCTTATCAACGGTGAGGTTGTCTATACTGTTACGGGTGGCTGATGCTAGGTATATTCCTATACGGACCATAGGGTCACATCACTAGATGCAGTGATTAGATAGACTTTAGTGTTGAATTCTCAAGACAATCTCAATTCTACACGAGTATAGATAGCCAATCGCTGCTTATCGCTAACCCCATAAGACATTTTTCCCTTGTGTTTCTCTGTATTTCAGTCACGGGTACTGGAACTGAGGGTGGAGAGAGAGTTGGTCGGGGTTTTGATATCAGATGATATCCATTATCGATGTATTTTTGAACTGGAGTTGTATCTTCTTTTGTTTTATTTTCATTAGTGATTCCAAGATCATTATTGGTCAATTTATTTAAAGTATTCCAGTTCAGATTTTAATGCTTGTTTATTGGATTTATCAAAGGTATTGAGTCGAGGTTGGTTCAACTTGCACCCTGAGGTGGACTCCTGTGTTAAACCAATGGTCCGACCAAGACTCCTAGGGTGAGGTTTCATAGTACGGTAGTGTGTGATCTACCGTATAAATGTGTTGATGTCATTAGAGCTACGGCTCTCGCATTATACATCGTGTGATCTCTCGTATATGCAACTAATAAGTTTCGAGCAAAAGCTATTGGCCTTTAAACCGTGGCGTGTGATTCATCGTCCATGTTAGGACAAGATATGCTAATTTAGAGTACTTACGATGATTACGTGTTGGTCGCCACCCCCGGATTGCGCAATCCCTCAAGTGATATTCGCATTCTTGTAGGACGTGTAGAGTATGCCGACAAATGCAGCTCAACACGAATCCTTTCCGTGGTTTCATGGTCTTATCAACGGTGAGGTTGTCCACACCGTTACGGGTGGCCGATGCTAGGTATATTCCTATACGGACCATAGGGTCACATCACTAGATGCAAAGTGATTAGATAGACTTTCGTGTTGAATTCTCAAGACAATCTCAATTCTACACGAGTATAGATAGCCAATCGCTGCTTATCGCTAACCCCATAAGACATTTTTCCCTTGTGTTTCTCCGTATTTCACCACGGGTACCGGAACCGAGGGTGGAGAGAGAGTTGGTCGGGGTTTTGATATCAAGATGATATCCATTATCGATGTATTTTTGAACTGGAGTTGTATCTTCTTTTGTTTTATTTTCATTAGTGATTCCAAGATCATTATTGGTCAATTTATTTAAAGTATTCCAGTTCAGATTTTAATGCTTGTTTATTGGATTTATCAAAGGTATCGAGTCGAGGTTGGTTCAACTTGCACCCCGAGGTGGACTCCGTGTTAAACCAAAGTGGTTCGACCAAGACTCCTAGGGTGAGGTTTCATAGTACGGTAGTGTGTGATCTACCGTATAAATGTGTTGATGCCATTAGAGCTACGGCTCTCGCATTATACATCGTGTGATCTCTCGTATATGCAACTAATAAGTTTCGAGCAAAAGCTATTGGCCTTTAAACCGTGGCGTGTGATTCATCGTCCATGTTAGGACAAGATATGCTAATTTAGAGTACTTACGATGATTACGTGTTGGTCGCCACCCCCGGATTGCGCAATCCCTCAAGTGATATTCGATTCTTGTAGGACGTGTAGAGTATGCCGACAAATGCAGCTAACACGAATCCTTTCCGTGGTTTCATGGTCTTATCAACGGTGAGGTTGTCCACACCGTTACGGGTGGCCGATGCTAGGTATATTCCTATACGGACCATAGGGTCACATCACTAGATGCGTTGATTAGATAGACTTCCGTGTTGAATTCTCAAGACAATCTCAATTCTACACGAGTATAGATAGCCAATCGCTGCTTATCGCTAACCCCATAAGACATTTTTCCCTTGTGTTTCTCCGTATTTCACCCACGGGTACCGGAACTGAGGGTGGAGAGAGAGTTGGTCGGGGTTTTGATATCAGATGATATCCATTATCGATGTATTTTTGAACTGGAGTTGTATCTACTTTTGTTTTATTTTCATTAGGGATTCCAAGATCATTATTGGTCAATTTA
Source organism: Linum usitatissimum (assembly GCA_030674075.2). NCBI lineage: Eukaryota > Viridiplantae > Streptophyta > Magnoliopsida > Malpighiales > Linaceae > Linum > Linum usitatissimum. Next base: position 57,357 of record JAUJYP020001219.1, on the reverse strand, counting down.
TTTAAAGTATTCCAGTTCAGATTTTAATGCTTGTTTATTGGATTTATCAAAGGTATTGAGTCGAGGTTGGTTCAACTTGCACCCTGAGGTGGACTCCTGTGTTAAACCAAAGGGTTCGACCAAGACTCCTAGGGTGAGGTTTCATAGTACGGTAGTGTGTGATCTACCGTATAAATGTGTTGATGCCATTAGAGCTACGGCTCTCGATTATACATCGTGTGATCTCTCGTATATGCAACTAATAAGTTTCGAGCAAAAGCTATTGGCCTTTAAACCGTGGCGTGTGATTCATCGTCCATGTTAGGACAAGATATGCTAATTTAGGGTACTTACGATGATTACGTGTTGTTCGCCACCCCCGGATTGCGCAATCCCTCAAGTGATATTCAGATTCTTGTAGGACGTGTAGAGTATGCCTACAAATGCAGCTCACACGAATCCTTTCCGGTGGTTTCATGGTCTTATCAACGGTGAGGTTGTCCACACTGTTACGGGTGGCTGATGCTAGGTATATTCCTATACGGACCATAGGGTCACATCACTAGATGCGTGATTAGATAGACTTCCGTGTTGAATTCTCAAGACAATCTCAATTCTACACGAGTATAGATAGCCAATCGTGCTTATCGCTAACCCCATAAGACATTTTTCCCTTGTGTTTCTCCGTATTTCACCACGGGTACCGGAACCGAGGGTGGAGAGAGAGTTGGTCGGGGTTTTGATATAAGATGATATCCATTATCGATGTATTTTTGAACCGGAGTTGTATCTTCTTTTGTTTTATTTTCATTAGTGATTCCAAGATCATTATTGGTCAATTTATTTAAAGTATTCCAGCTCAGATTTTAATGCTTGTGTATTGGATTTATCAAAGGTATTGAGTCGAGGTTGGTTCAACTTGCACCCTGAGGTGGACTCCTGTGTTAAACCAGTGGTTCGACCAAGACTCCTAGGGTGAGGTTTCATAGTACGGTAGTGTGTGATCTACTGTATAAATGTGTTGATGCCATTAGAGCTACGGCTCTCGCATTATACATCGTGTGATCTCTCGTATATGCAACTAATAAGTTTCGAGCAAAAGCTATTGGCCTTTAAACCGTGGCGTGTGATTCATCGTCCATGTTAGGACAAGATATGCTAATTTAGAGTACTTACGATGATTACGTGTTGGTCGCCACCCCCGGATTGCGCAATCCCTCAAGTGATATTCGCATTCTTGTAGGACGTGTAGAGTATGCCGACAAATGCAGCTCAACACGAATCCTTTCCGTGGTTTCATGGTCTTATCAACGGTGAGGTTGTCCATACCGTTACGGGTGGCCGATGCTAGGTATATTCCTATACGGACCATAGGGTCACATCACTAGATGCAGTGATTAGATAGACTTCCGTGTTGAATTCTCAAGACAATCTCAATTCTACACGAGTATAGATAGCCAATCGCGTGCTTATCGCTAACCCCATAAGACATTTTTCCCTTGTGTTTCTCCGTATTTCCCGCCACGGGTACCGGAACCGAGGGTGGAGAGAGAGTTGGTCGGAGTTTTGATATAAGATGATATCCATTATCGATGTATTTTTGAACCGGAGTTGTATCTTCTTTTGTTTTATTTTCATTAGTGATTCCAAGATCATTATTGGTCAATTTATTTAAAGTATTCCAGCTCACATTTTAATGCTTGTTTATTGGATTTATCAAAGGTATTGAGTCGAGGTTGGTTCAACTTGCACCCTGAGGTGGACTCCTGTGTTAAACCAGTGGTTCGACCAAGACTCCTAGGGTGAGGTTTCATAGTACGGTAGTGTGTGATCTACTGTATAAATGTGTTGATGCCATTAGAGCTACGGCTCTCGCATTATACATCGTGTGATCTCTCGTATATGCAACTAATAAGTTTCGAGCAAAAGCTATTGGCCTTTAAACCGTGGCGTGTGATTCATCGTCCATGTTAGGACAAGATATGCTAATTTAGAGTACTTACGATGATTACGTGTTGGTCGCCACCCCCGGATTGCGCAATCCCTCAAGTGATATTCGCATTCTTGTAGGACGTGTAGAGTATGCCGACAAATGCAGCTCACACGAATCCTTTCCGGTGGTTTCATGGTCTTATCAACGGTGAGGTTGTCCATACCGTTACGGGTGGCCGATGCTAGGTATATTCCTATACGGACCATAGGGTCACATCACTAGATGCAGTGATTAGATAGACTTCCGTGTTGAATTCTCAAAGACAATCTCAATTCTACACGAGTATAGATAGCCAATCGCTTATCGCTAACCCCATAAGACATTTTTCCCTTGTGTTTCTCCGTATTTCACTCACGGGTACCGGAACCGAGGGTGGAGAGAGAGTTGGTCGGAGTTTTGATATAAGATGATATCCATTATCGATGTATTTTTGAACCGGAGTTGTATCTTCTTTTGTTTTATTTTCATTAGTGATTCCAAGATCATTATTGGTCAATTTATTTAAAGTATTCCAGTTCAGATTTTAATGCTTGTTTATTGGATTTATCAAAGGTATTGAGTCGAGGTTGGTTCAACTTGCACCCTGAGGTGGACTCCTGTGTTAAACCAGTGGTTCGACCAAGACTCCTAGGGTGAGGTTTCATAGTACGGTAGTGTGTGATCTACTGTATAAATGTGTTGATGTCATTAGAGCTACGGCTCTCGCATTATACATCGTGTGATCTCTCGTATATGCAACTAATAAGTTTCGAGCAAAAGCTATTGGCCTTTAAACCGTGGCGTGTGATTCATCGTCCATGTTAGGACAAGATATGCTAATTTAGAGTACTTACGATGATTACGTGTTGGTCGCCACCCCCGGATTGCGCAATCCCTCAAGTGATATTCGCATTCTTGTAGGACGTGTAGAGTATGCCGACAAATGCAGCTAACACGAATCCTTTCCGGTGGTTTCATGGTCTTATCAACGGTGAGGTTGTCCATACCGTTACGGGTGGCCGATGCTAGGTATATTCCTATACGGACCATAGGGTCACATCACTAGATGCAAGTGATTAGATAGACTTCGTGTTGAATTCTCAAGACAATCTCAATTCTACACGAGTATAGATAGCCAATCGCTGCTTATCGCTAACCCCATAAGACATTTTTCCCTTGTGTTTCTCCGTATTTCAGCCACGGTACCGGAACCGAGGGTGGAGAGAGAGTTGGTCGGAGTTTTGATATAAGATGATATCCATTATCGATGTATTTTTGAACTCGGAGTTGTATCTTCTTTTGTTTTATTTTCATTAGTGATTCCAAGATCATTATTGGTCAATTTATTTAAAGTATTCCAGTTCAGATTTTAATGCTTGTTTATTGGATTTATCAAAGGTATTGAGTCGAGGTTGGTTCAACTTGCACCCTGAGGTGGACTCCTGTGTTAAACCAAAGTGGTTCGACCAAGACTCCTAGGGTGAGGTTTCATAGTACGGTAGTGTGTGATCTACCGTATAAATGTGTTGATGTCATTAGAGCTACGGCTCTCGCATTATACATCGTGTGATCTCTCGTATATGCAACTAATAAGTTTCGAGCAAAAGCTATTGGCCTTTAAACCGTGGCGTGTGATTCATCGTCCATGTTAGGACAAGATATGCTAATTTAGAGTACTTACGATGATTACGTGTTGGTCGCCACCCCCGGATTGCGCAATCCCTCAAGTGATATTCGCATTCTTGTAGGACGTGTAGAGTATGCCGACAAATGCAGCTAACACGAATCCTTTCCGGTGGTTTCATGGTCTTATCAACGGTGAGGTTGTCCATACCGTTACGGGTGGCCGATGCTAGGTATATTCCTATACGGACCATAGGGTCACATCACTAGATGCAAGTGATTAGATAGACTTCCGTGTTGAATTCTCAAAGACAATCTCAATTCTACACGAGTATAGATAGCAAATCAGTGCTTATCGCTAACCCCATAAGACATTTTTCCCTTGTGTTTCTCTGTATTTCAGTCACGGGTACTGGAACTGAGGGTGGAGAGAGAGTTGGTCAGAGTTTTGATATAAGATGATATCCATTATCGATGTATTTTTGAACCGGAGTTGTATCTTCTTTTGTTTTATTTTCATTAGTGATTCCAAGATCATTATTGGTCAATTTATTTAAAGTATTCCAGCTCGGATTTTAATGCTTGTTTATTGGATTTATCAAAGGTATTGAGTCGAGGTTGGTTCAACTTGCACCCGAGGTGGACTCCGTGTTAAACCAGTGGTTCGACCAAGACTCCTAGGGTGAGGTTTCATAGTACGGTAGTGTGTGATCTACCGTATAAATGTGTTGATGTCATTAGAGCTACGGCTCTCGATTATACATCGTGTGATCTCTCGTATATGCAACTAATAAGTTTCGAGCAAAAGCTATTGGCCTTTAAACCGTGGCGTGTGATTCATCGTCCATGTTAGGACAAGATATGCTAATTTAGAGTACTTACGATGATTACGTGTTGGTCGCCACCCCCGGATTGCGCAATCCCTCAAGTGATATTCGATTCTTGTAGGACGTGTAGAGTATGCCGACAAATGCAGCTAACACGAATCCTTTCCGTGGTTTCATGGTCTTATCAACGGTGAGGTTGTCCATACCGTTACGGGTGGCCGATGCTAGGTATATTCCTATACGGACCATAGGGTCACATCACTAGATGCGTGATTAGATAGACTTTCGTGTTGAATTCTCAAGACAATCTCAATTCTACACGAGTATAGATAGCCAATCAGTGCTTATCGCTAACCCCATAAGACATTTTTCCCTTGTGTTTCTCTGTATTTCAGTCACGGGTACTGGAACTGAGGGTGGAGAGAGAGTTGGTCGGAGTTTTGATATAAGATGATATCCATTATCGATGTATTTTTGAACTGGAGTTGTATCTTCTTTTGTTTTATTTTCATTAGTGATTCCAAGATCATTATTGGTCAATTTATTTAAAGTATTCCAGTTCAGATTTTAATGCTTGTTTATTGGATTTATCAAAGGTATTGAGTCGAGGTTGGTTCAACTTGCACCCTGAGGTGGACTCCTGTGTTAAACCAGTGGGTTCGACCAAGACTCCTAGGGTGAGGTTTCATAGTACGGTAGTGTGTGATCTACCGTATAAATGTGTTGATGTCATTAGAGCTACGGCTCTCGATTATACATCGTGTGATCTCTCGTATATGCAACTAATAAGTTTCGAGCAAAAGCTATTGGCCTTTAAACCGTGGCGTGTGATTCATCGTCCATGTTAGGACAAGATATGCTAATTTAGAGTACTTACGATGATTACGTGTTGGTCGCCACCCCCGGATTGCGCAATCCCTCAAGTGATATTCGATTCTTGTAGGACGTGTAGAGTATGCCGACAAATGCAGCTAACACGAATCCTTTCCGTGGTTTCATGGTCTTATCAACGGTGAGGTTGTCCATACCGTTACGGGTGGCCGATGCTAGGTATATTCCTATACGGACCATAGGGTCACATCACTAGATGCAAGTGATTAGATAGACTTCGTGTTGAATTCTCAAAGACAATCTCAATTCTACACGAGTATAGATAGCCAATCGCTGCTTATCGCTAACCCCATAAGACATTTTTCCCTTGTGTTTCTCTGTATTTCAGTCACGGGTACTGGAACTGAGGGTGGAGAGAGAGTTGGTCGAGTTTTGATATAAGATGATATCCATTATCGATGTATTTTTGAACTTGAGTTGTATCTTCTTTTGTTTTATTTTCATTAGTGATTCCAAGATCATTATTGGTCAATTTATTTAAAGTATTCCAGTTCAGATTTTAATGCTTGTTTATTGGATTTATCAAAGGTATTGAGTCGAGGTTGGTTCAACTTGCACCCTGAGGTGGACTCCTGTGTTAAACCAAAGGGTTCGACCAAGACTCCTAGGTGAGGTTTCATAGTACGGTAGTGTGTGATCTACCGTATAAATGTGTTGATGTCATTAGAGCTACGGCTCTCGCATTATACATCGTGTGATCTCTCGTATATGCAACTAATAAGTTTCGAGCAAAAGCTATTGGCCTTTAAACCGTGGCGTGTGATTCATCGTCCATGTTAGGACAAGATATGCTAATTTAGAGTACTTACGATGATTACGTGTTGGTCGCCACCCCCGGATTGCGCAATCCCTCAAGTGATATTCGCATTCTTGTAGGACGTGTAGAGTATGCCGACAAATGCAGCTAACACGAATCCTTTCCGGTGGTTTCATGGTCTTATCAACGGTGAGGTTGTCCATACCGTTACGGGTGGCCGATGCTAGGTATATTCCTATACGGACCATAGGGTCACATCACTAGATGCGTGATTAGATAGACTTCGTGTTGAATTCTCAAGACAATCTCAATTCTACACAAGTATAGATAGCCAAATCAGCCTTATCGCTAACCCCATAAGACATTTTTCCCTTGTGTTTCTCTGTATTTCAGTCACGGGTACTGGAACTGAGGGTGGAGAGAGAGTTGGTCAGAGTTTTGATATAAGATGATATCCATTATCGATGTATTTTTGAACTTGAGTTGTATCTTCTTTTGTTTTATTTTCATTAGTGATTCCAAGATCATTATTGGTCAATTTATTTAAAGTATTCCAGCTCGATTTTAATGCTTGTTTATTGGATTTATCAAAGGTATTGAGTCGAGGTTGGTTCAACTTGCACCCGAGGTGGACTCCCGTGTTAAACCAAAGGTTCGACCAAGACTCCTAGGGTGAGGTTTCATAGTACGGTAGTGTGTGATCTACCGTATAAATGTGTTGATGCCATTAGAGCTACGGCTCTCGCATTATACATCGTGTGATCTCTCGTATATGCAACTAATAAGTTTCGAGCAAAAGCTATTGGCCTTTAAACCGTGGCGTGTGATTCATCGTCCATGTTAGGACAAGATATGCTAATTTAGAGTACTTACGATGATTACGTGTTGGTCGCCACCCCCGGATTGCGCAATCCCTCAAGTGATATTCGCATTCTTGTAGGACGTGTAGAGTATGCCGACAAATGCAGCTCAACACGAATCCTTTCCGGTGGTTTCATGGTCTTATCAACGGTGAGGTTGTCCATACCGTTACGGGTGGCCGATGCTAGGTATATTCCTATACGGACCATAGGGTCACATCACTAGATGCGTTGATTAGATAGACTTCCGTGTTGAATTCTCAAGACAATCTCAATTCTACACGAGTATAGATAGCCAATCGCTGCTTATCGCTAACCCCATAAGACATTTTTCCCTTGTGTTTCTCTCGTATTTCACCACGGGTACTGGAACTGAGGGTGGAGAGAGAGTTGGTCGGAGTTTTGATATAAGATGATATCCATTATCGATGTATTTTTGAACTGGAGTTGTATCTTCTTTTGTTTTATTTTCATTAGTGATTCCAAGATCATTATTGGTCAATTTATTTAAAGTATTCCAGCTCAGATTTTAATGCTTGTGTATTGGATTTATCAAAGGTATTGAGTCGAGGTTGGTTCAACTTGCACCCCCGAGGTGGACTCCGTGTTAAACCAAAGGGTTCGACCAAGACTCCTAGGGTGAGGTTTCATAGTACGGTAGTGTGTGATCTACCGTATAAATGTGTTGATGCCATTAGAGCTACGGCTCTCGCATTATACATCGTGTGATCTCTCGTATATGCAACTAATAAGTTTCGAGCAAAAGCTATTGGCCTTTAAACCGTGGCGTGTGATTCATCGTCCATGTTAGGACAAGATATGCTAATTTAGAGTACTTACGATGATTACGTGTTGGTCGCCACCCCCGGATTGCGCAATCCCTCAAGTGATATTCATATTCTTGTAGGACGTGTAGAGTATGCCGACAAATGCAGCTAACACGAATCCTTTCTGGTGGTTTCATGGTCTTATCAACGGTGAGGTTGTCCATACCGTTACGGGTGGCCGATGCTAGGTATATTCCTATACGGACCATAGGGTCACATCACTAGATGCGTGATTAGATAGACTTCGTGTTGAATTCTCAAGACAATCTCAATTCTACACGAGTATAGATAGCCAATCGCTGCTTATCGCTAACCCCATAAGACATTTTTCCCTTGTGTTTCTCCGTATTTCACGACGGGTACTGGAACTGAGGGTGGAGAGAGAGTTGGTCAGAGTTTTGATATAAGATGATATCCATTATCGATGTATTTTTGAACTTGAGTTGTATCTTCTTTTGTTTTATTTTCATTAGTGATTCCAAGATCATTATTGGTCAATTTATTTAAAGTATTCCAGTTCAGATTTTAATGCTTGTTTATTGGATTTATCAAAGGTATTGAGTCGAGGTTGGTTCAACTTGCACCCTGAGGTGGACTCCTGTGTTAAACCAAAGGTTCGACCAAGACTCCTAGGGTGAGGTTTCATAGTACGGTAGTGTGTGATCTACCGTATAAATGTGTTGATGCCATTAGAGCTACGGCTCTCGCATTATACATCGTGTGATCTCTCGTATATGCAACTAATAAGTTTCGAGCAAAAGCTATTGGCCTTTAAACTGTGGCGTGTGATTCATCGTCCATGTTAGGACAAGATATGCTAATTTAGAGTACTTACGATGATTACGTGTTGGTCGCCACCCCCGGATTGCGCAATCCCTCAAGTGATATTCGCATTCTTGTAGGACGTGTAGAGTATGCCGACAAATGCAGCTAACACGAATCCTTTCCGGTGGTTTCATGGTCTTATCAACGGTGAGGTTGTCCATACCGTTACGGGTGGCCGATGCTAGGTATATTCCTATACGGACCATAGGGTCACATCACTAGATGCAAAGTGATTAGATAGACTTCCGTGTTGAATTCTCAAGACAATCTCAATTCTACACGAGTATAGATAGCCAATCGCTGCTTATCGCTAACCCCATAAGACATTTTTCCCTTGTGTTTCTCCGTATTTCAGCCACGGGTACTGGAACTGAGGGTGGAGAGAGAGTTGGTCGGAGTTTTGATATAAGATGATATCCATTATCGATGTATTTTTGAACTGGAGTTGTATCTTCTTTTGTTTTATTTTCATTAGTGATTCCAAGATCATTATTGGTCAATTTATTTAAAGTATTCCAGTTCAGATTTTAATGCTTGTTTATTGGATTTATCAAAGGTATTGAGTCGAGGTTGGTTCAACTTGCACCCTGAGGTGGACTCCTGTGTTAAACCAAAGGTTCGACCAAGACTCCTAGGGTGAGGTTTCATAGTACGGTAGTGTGTGATCTACCGTATAAATGTGTTGATGCCATTAGAGCTACGGCTCTCGATTATACATCGTGTGATCTCTCGTATATGCAACTAATAAGTTTCGAGCAAAAGCTATTGGCCTTTAAACCGTGGCGTGTGATTCATCGTCCATGTTAGGACAAGATATGCTAATTTAGAGTACTTACGATGATTACGTGTTGGTCGCCACCCCCGGATTGCGCAATCCCTCAAGTGATATTCGATTCTTGTAGGACGTGTAGAGTATGCCGACAAATGCAGCTAACACGAATCCTTTCCGTGGTTTCATGGTCTTATCAACGGTGAGGTTGTCCATACCGTTACGGGTGGCCGATGCTAGGTATATTCCTATACGGACCATAGGGTCACATCACTAGATGCAATGATTAGATAGACTTCCGTGTTGAATTCTCAAGACAATCTCAATTCTACACGAGTATAGATAGCCAATCGTGCTTATCGCTAACCCCATAAGACATTTTTCCCTTGTGTTTCTCTCGTATTTCAGTCCACGGGTACCGGAACCGAGGGTGGAGAGAGAGTTGGTCGGAGTTTTGATATAAGATGATATCCATTATCGATGTATTTTTGAACCGGAGTTGTATCTTCTTTTGTTTTATTTTCATTAGTGATTCCAAGATCATTATTGGTCAATTTATTTAAAGTATTCCAGCTTCAGATTTTAATGCTTGTTTATTGGATTTATCAAAGGTATTGAGTCGAGGTTGGTTCAACTTGCACCCCGAGGTGGACTCCCGTGTTAAACCAAAGGTTCGACCAAGACTCCTAGGGTGAGGTTTCATAGTACGGTAGTGTGTGATCTACCGTATAAATGTGTTGATGTCATTAGAGCTACGGCTCTCGCATTATACATCGTGTGATCTCTCGTATATGCAACTAATAAGTTTCGAGCAAAAGCTATTGGCCTTTAAACTGTGGCGTGTGATTCATCGTCCATGTTAGGACAAGATATGCTAATTTAGAGTACTTACGATGATTACGTGTTGGTCGCCACCCCCGGATTGCGCAATCCCTCAAGTGATATTCGATTCTTGTAGGACGTGTAGAGTATGCCGACAAATGCAGCTAACACGAATCCTTTCCGTGGTTTCATGGTCTTATCAACGGTGAGGTTGTCCATACCGTTACGGGTGGCCGATGCTAGGTATATTCCTATACGGACCATAGGGTCACATCACTAGATGCAAAGTGATTAGATAGACTTCCGTGTTGAATTCTCAAAGACAATCTCAATTCTACACGAGTATAGATAGCCAATCGCTGCTTATCGCTAACCCCATAAGACATTTTTCCCTTGTGTTTCTCCGTATTTCAGCCACGGGTACCGGAACCGAGGGTGGAGAGAGAGTTGGTCGGAGTTTTGATATAAGATGATATCCATTATCGATGTATTTTTGAACCGGAGTTGTATCTCCTTTTGTTTTATTTTCATTAGTGATTCCAAGATCATTATTGGTCAATTTATTTAAAGTATTCCAGCTCAGATTTTAATGCTTGTGTATTGGATTTATCAAAGGTATTGAGTCGAGGTTGGTTCAACTTGCACCCTGAGGTGGACTCCTGTGTTAAACCAGTGGTTCGACCAAGAGTCCTAGGGTGAGGTTTCATAGTACGGTAGTGTGTGATCTACCGTATAAATGTGTTGATGTCATTAGAGCTACGGCTCTCGATTATACATCGTGTGATCTCTCGTATATGCAACTAATAAGTTTCGAGCAAAAGCTATTGGCCTTTAAACCGTGGCGTGTGATTCATCGTCCATGTTAGGACAAGATATGCTAATTTAGAGTACTTACGATGATTACGTGTTGGTCGCCACCCCCGGATTGCGCAATCCCTCAAGTGATATTCGCATTCTTGTAGACGTGTAGAGTATGCCGACAAATGCACCCAACACGAATCCTTTCCGTGGTTTCATGGTCTTATCAACGGTGAGGTTGTCCATACCGTTACGGGTGGCCGATGCTAGGTATATTCCTATACGGACCATAGGGTCACATCACTAGATGCAAGATTAGATAGACTTCCGTGTTGAATTCTCAAGACAATCTCAATTCTACACGAGTATAGATAGCCAATCGCTGCTTATCGCTAACCCCATAAGACATTTTTCCCTTGTGTTTCTCTCGTATTTCACCACGGGTACCGGAACCGAGGGTGGAGAGAGAGTTGGTCGGAGTTTTGATATAAGATGATATCCATTATCGATGTATTTTTGAACCGGAGTTGTATCTTCTTTTGTTTTATTTTCATTAGTGATTCCAAGATCATTATTGGTCAATTTATTTAAAGTATTCCAGCCAGATTTTAATGCTTGTTTATTGGATTTATCAAAGGTATTGAGTCGAGGTTGGTTCAACTTGCACCCCGAGGTGGACTCCCGTGTTAAACCAAGTGGTTCGACCAAGACTCCTAGGGTGAGGTTTCATAGTACGGTAGTGTGTGATCTACCGTATAAATGTGTTGATGTCATTAGAGCTACGGCTCTCGCATTATACATCGTGTGATCTCTCGTATATGCAACTAATAAGTTTCGAGCAAAAGCTATTGGCCTTTAAACCGTGGCGTGTGATTCATCGTCCATGTTAGGACAAGATATGCTAATTTAGAGTACTTACGATGATTACGTGTTGGTCGCCACCCCCGGATTGCGCAATCCCTCAAGTGATATTCGCATTCTTGTAGGACGTGTAGAGTATGCCGACAAATGCAAACTAACACGAATCCTTTCCGTGGTTTCATGGTCTTATCAACGGTGAGGTTGTCCATACCGTTACGGGTGGCCGATGCTAGGTATATTCCTATACGGACCATAGGGTCACATCACTAGATGCGTTGATTAGATAGACTTCCGTGTTGAATTCTCAAGACAATCTCAATTCTACACGAGTATAGATAGCCAATCGCTGCTTATCGCTAACCCCATAAGACATTTTTCCCTTGTGTTTCTCCGTATTTCAGCCACGGGTACTGGAACTGAGGGTGGAGAGAGAGTTGGTCGGAGTTTTGATATAAGATGATATCCATTATCGATGTATTTTTGAACTGGAGTTGTATCTTCTTTTGTTTTATTTTCATTAGTGATTCCAAGATCATTATTGGTCAATTTATTTAAAGTATTCCAGTTCAGATTTTAATGCTTGTTTATTGGATTTATCAAAGGTATTGAGTCGAGGTTGGTTCAACTTGCACCCTGAGGTGGACTCCTGTGTTAAACCAGTGGTTCGACCAAGACTCCTAGGGTGAGGTTTCATAGTACGGTAGTGTGTGATCTACTGTATAAATGTGTTGATGCCATTAGAGCTACGGCTCTCGCATTATACATCGTGTGATCTCTCGTATATGCAACTAATAAGTTTCGAGCAAAAGCTATTGGCCTTTAAACCGTGGCGTGTGATTCATCGTCCATGTTAGGACAAGATATGCTAATTTAGAGTACTTACGATGATTACGTGTTGGTCGCCACCCCCGGATTGCGCAATCCCTCAAGTGATATTCGCATTCTTGTAGGACGTGTAGAGTATGCCGACAAATGCAGCTCACACGAATCCTTTCCGGTGGTTTCATGGTCTTATCAACGGTGAGGTTGTCCACACTGTTACGGGTGGCTGATGCTAGGTATATTCCTATACGGACCATAGGGTCACATCACTAGATGCAGTGATTAGATAAACTTCATGTTGAATTCTCAAGACAATCTCAATTCTACACGAGTATAGATAGCCAATCGCTGCTTATCGCTAACCCCATAAGACATTTTTCCCTTGTGTTTCTCTCGTATTTCAGTCACGGTACCGGAACCGAGGGTGGAGAGAGAGTTGGTCGGAGTTTTGATATAAGATGATATCCATTATCGATGTATTTTTGAACCGGAGTTGTATCTTCTTTTGTTTTATTTTCATTAGTGATTCCAAGATCATTATTGGTCAATTTATTTAAAGTATTCCAGCTTCAGATTTTAATGCTTGTTTATTGGATTTATCAAAGGTATTGAGTCGAGGTTGGTTCAACTTGCACCCCGAGGTGGACTCCGTGTTAAACCAGTGGTTCGACCAAGACTCCTAGGGTGAGGTTTCATAGTACGGTAGTGTGTGATCTACCGTATAAATGTGTTGATGTCATTAGAGCTACGGCTCTCGCATTATACATCGTGTGATCTCTCGTATATGCAACTAATAAGTTTCGAGCAAAAGCTATTGGCCTTTAAACCGTGGCGTGTGATTCATCGTCCATGTTAGGACAAGATATGCTAATTTAGAGTACTTACGATGATTACGTGTTGGTCGCCACCCCCGGATTGCGCAATCCCTCAAGTGATATTCAGATTCTTGTAGGACGTGTAGAGTATGCCTACAAATGCAGCTCACACGAATCCTTTCCGGTGGTTTCATGGTCTTATCAACGGTGAGGTTGTCCACACTGTTACGGGTGGCTGATGCTAGGTATATTCCTATACGGACCATAGGGTCACATCACTAGATGCGTGATTAGATAGACTTCCGTGTTGAATTCTCAAAGCACAATCTCAATTCTACACGAGTATAGATAGCCAATCGCTGCTTATCGCTAACCCCATAAGACATTTTTCCCTTGTGTTTCTCCGTATTTCACCACGGGTACCGAAACTGAAGGTGGAGAGAGAGTTGGTCGGGGTTTTGATATCAGATGATAACCATTATCGATGTATTTCTCAACTGGAGTTGTATATTCTTTGTTTTATTTTCATTAGGGATTCCAAGATCATTATTGGTCAATTTATTTAAAGTATTCCAGCTTCAGATTTTAATGCTTGTTTATTGGATTTATCAAAGGTATTGAGTCGAGGTTGGTTCAACTTGCACCCTGAGGTGGACTCCTGTGTTAAACTAGTGGTTCGACCAAGACTCCTAGGGTGAGGTTTCATAGTACGGTAGTGTGTGATCTACTGTATAAATGTGTTGATGTCATTAGAGCTACGGCTCTCGCATTATACATCGTGTGATCTCTCGTATATGCAACTAATAAGTTTCGAGCAAAAGCTACTGGCCTTGAAACTGTGGCGTGTGAATCATCGTCCATGTTAGGACAAGCTATGCTAATTTAGAGTACTTATGATGATTACGTGTTGGTCGCCACCCCCGGATTGCGCAATCCCTCAAGTGATATTCGCATTCTTGTAGGACGTGTAGAGTATGCCTACAAATGCGCTCACACGAATCCTTTCGGTGGTGTTTCATGGTCTTATCAACGGTGAGGTTGTCCACACCGTTACGGGTGGCCGATGCTAGGTATATTCCTATACGGACCATAGGGTCACATCACTAGATGCGTGATTAGATAGACTTCCGTGTTGAATTCTCAAGCACAATCTCAATTCTACACGAGTATAGATAGCCAATCGCTGCTTATCGCTAACCCCATAAGACATTTTTCCCTTGTGTTTCTCTCGTATTTCAGTCACGGGTACTGAAACTGAAGGTGGAGAGAGAGTTGGTCGGGGTTTTGATATCAGATGATATCCATTATCGATGTATTTCTCAACTGGAGTTGTATATTCTTTGTTTTATTTTCATTAGGGATTCCAAGATCATTATTGGTCAATTTATTTAAAGTATTCCAGCTTAAGATTTTAATGCTTGTTTATTGGATTTATCAAAGGTATTGAGTCGAGGTTGGTTCAACTTGCACCCCGAGGTGGACTCTCGTGTTAAACTAGTGGTTCGACCAAGACTTCCTAGGGTGAGGTTTCATAGTACGGTAGTGTGTGATCTACCGTATAAATGTGTTGATGTCATTAGAGCTACGGCTTCTCGCATTATACATCGTGTGATCTCTCGTATATGCAACTAATAAGTTTCGAGCAAAAGCTATTGGCCTTTAAACCGTGGCGTGTGATTCATCGTCCATGTTAGGACAAGCTATGCTAATTTAGAGTACTTACGATGATTATGTGTTGGTCGCCACCCCCGGATTGCGCAATCCCTCAAGTGATATTCGCATTCTGGTAGGACGTGTAGAGTATGCCTACAAATGCCGCTCACACGAATCCTTTCAGGTGGTTTCATGGTCTTATCAACGGTGAGGTTGTCCACACCGTTACGGGTGGCCGATGCTAGGTATATTCCTATACGGACCATAGGGTCACATCACTAGATGCGTTGATTAGATAGACTTCCGTGTTGAATTCTCAGCACAATCTCAATTCTACACGAGTATAGATAGCCAATCGGTGCTTATCGCTAACCCCATAAGACATTTTTCCCTTGTGTTTCTCCGTATTTCAGCCACGGGTACCGGAACCGAGGGTGGAGAGAGAGTTGGTCGGGGTTTTGATATCGATGATATCCATTATCGATGTATTTCTGAACTGGAGTTGTATCTGCTTTTGTTTTATTTTCATTAGGGATTCCAAGATCATTATTGGTCAATTTATTTAAAGTATTCCAGTTAAGATTTTAATGCTTGTTTATTGGATTTATCAAAGGTATTGAGTCGAGGTTGGTTCAACTTGCACCCTGAGGTGGACTCCTGTGTTAAACTAGTGGTTCGACCAAGACTTCTAGGGTGAGGGTTCATAGTACGGTAGTGTGTGATCTACTGTATAAATGTGTTGATGTCATTAGAGCTACGACCTCTCGCATTATACATCGTGTGATCTCTCGTATATGCAACTAATAAGTTTCGAGCAAAAGCTATTGGCCTTTAAACCGTGGCGTGTGATTCATCGTCCATGTTAGGACAAGCTATGCTAATTTAGAGTACTTACGATGATTATGTGTTGGTCGCCACCCCCGGATTGCGCAATCCCTCAAGTGATATTCGCATTCTCGGTAGGACGTGTAGAGTATGCCTACAAATGCCGCTCACACGAATCCTTTCAGTGGTTTCATGGTCTTATCAACGGTGAGGTTGTCCACACCGTTACGGGTGGCCGATGCTAGGTATATTCCTATACGGACCATAGGGTCACATCACTAGATGCGTTGATTAGATAGACTTCCGTGTTGAATTCTCAAGACAATCTCAATTCTACACGAGTATAGATAGCCAATCGCTGCTTATCGCTAACCCCATAAGACATTTTTCCCTTGTGTTTCTCCGTATTTCACTCACGGGTACCGGAACCGAGGGTGGAGAGAGAGTTGGTCGGGGTTTTGATATCGATGATATCCATTATCGATGTATTTCGAACTGGAGTTGTATCTCGCTTTTGTTTTATTTTCATTAGGGATTCCAAGATCATTATTGGTCAATTTATTTAAAGTATTCCAGCTTAAGATTTTAATGCTTGTTTATTGGATTTATCAAAGGTATTGAGTCGAGGTTGGTTCAACTTGCACCCTGAGGTGGACTCCTGTGTTAAACTAGTGGTTCGACCAAGACTCCTAGGGTGAGGTTTCATAGTACGGTAGTGTGTGATCTACTGTATAAATGTGTTAATGCCATTAGAGCTACGGCTCTCGCATTATACATCGTGTGATCTCTCGTATATGCAACTAATAAGTTTCGAGCAAAAGCTACCGGCCTTTAAACCGTGGCGTGTGATTCATCGTCCATGTTAGGACAAGCTATGCTAATTTAGAGTACTTACGATGATTATGTGTTGGTCGCCACCCCCGGATTGCGCAATCCCTCAAGTGATATTCGCATTCCGGTAGGACGTGTAGAGTATGCCTACAAATGCTGCTCACACGAATCCTTTCGGTGGTTTCATGGTCTTATCAACGGTGAGGTTGTCCACACCGTTACGGGTGGCCGATGCTAGGTATATTCCTATACGGACCATAGGGTCACATCACTAGATGCGTGATTAGATAGACTTCCGTGTTGAATTCTCAGCACAATCTCAATTCTACACGAGTATAGATAGCCAATCGGTGCTTATCGCTAACCCCATAAGACATTTTTCCCTTGTGTTTCTCTCGTATTTCACCACGGTACCGGAACCGAGGGTGGAGAGAGAGTTGGTCGGGGTTTTGATATCGATGATATCCATTATCGATGTATTTCGAACCGGAGTTGTATCTCGCTTTTGTTTTATTTTCATTAGGGATTCCAAGATCATTATTGGTCAATTTATTTAAAGTATTCCAGCTTAAGATTTTAATGCTTGTTTATTGGATTTATCAAAGGTATTGAGTCGAGGTTGGTTCAACTTGCACCCTGAGGTGGACTCCTGTGTTAAACTAGTGGTTCGACCAAGACTTCTAGGGTGAGGGTTCATAGTACGGTAGTGTGTGATCTACTGTATAAATGTGTTGATGTCATTAGAGCTACGGCTCTCAGATTATACATCGTGTGATCTCTCGTATATGCAACTAATAAGTTTCGAGCAAAAGCTACCGGCCTTTAAACCGTGGCGTGTGATTCATCGTCCATGTTAGGACAAGCTATGCTAATTTAGAGTACTTACGATGATTATGTGTTGGTCGCCACCCCCGGATTGCGCAATCCCTCAAGTGATATTCGATTCTCGTAGGACGTGTAGAGTATGCCTACAAATGCCGCTCACACGAATCCTTTCGGTGGTTTCATGGTCTTATCAACGGTGAGGTTGTCCACACCGTTACGGGTGGCCGATGCTAGGTATATTCCTATACGGACCATAGGGTCACATCACTAGATGCGGTGATTAGATAGACTTCCGTGTTGAATTCTCAGCACAATCTCAATTCTACACGAGTATAGATAGCCAATCGCTGCTTATCGCTAACCCCATAAGACATTTTTCCCTTGTGTTTCTCCGTATTTCAGCCACGGGTACCGGAACCGAGGGTGGAGAGAGAGTTGGTCGGGGTTTTGATATCGATGATATCCATTATCGATGTATTTCGAACCGGAGTTGTATCTCGCTTTTGTTTTATTTTCATTAGGGATTCCAAGATCATTATTGGTTAATTTATTTAAAGTATTCCAGCTTAAGATTTTAATGCTTGTTTATTGGATTTATCAAAGGTATTGAGTCGAGGTTGGTTCAACTTGCACCCTGAGGTGGACTCCTGTGTTAAACTAGTGGTTCGACCAAGACTTCTAGGGTGATGGTTCATAGTACGGTAGTGTGTGATCTACTGTATAAATGTGTTGATGTCATTAGAGCTACGACCCTCGCATTATACATCGTGTGATCTCTCGTATATGGAACTAATAAGTTTCGAGCAAAAGCTATTGGCCTTTAAACCGTGGCGTGTGATTCATCGTCCATGTTAGGACAAGCTATGCTAATTTAGAGTACTTACGATGATTATGTGTTGGTCGCCACCCCCGGATTGCGCAATCCCTCAAGTGATATTCGCATTCCGGTAGGACGTGTAGAGTATGCCTACAAATGCCGCTCACAAGAATCCTTTCGGTGGTTTCATGGTCTTATCAACGGTGAGGTTGTCCACACCGTTACGGGTGGCCGATGTTAGGTATATTCCTATACGGACCATAGGGTCACATCACTAGATGCGTGATTAGATAGACTTCCGTGTTGAATTCTCAGCACAATCTCAATTCTACACGAGTATAGATAGCCAATCGCTGCTTATCGCTAACCCCATAAGACATTTTTCCCTTGTGTTTCTCCGTATTTCACCACGGGTACCGGAACCGAGGGTGGAGAGAGAGTTGGTCGGGGTTTTGATATCGATGATATCCATTATCGATGTATTTCGAACCGGAGTTGTATCTCGCTTTTGTTTTATTTTCATTAGGGATTCCAAGATCATTATTGGTCAATTTATTTAAAGTATTCCAGCTTAAGATTTTAATGCTTGTTTATTGGATTTATCAAAGGTATTGAGTCGAGGTTGGTTCAACTTGCACCCTGAGGTGGACTCCTGTGTTAAACTAGTGGTTCGACCAAGACTTCTAGGGTGATGGTTCATAGTACGGTAGTGTGTGATCTACTGTATAAATGTGTTGATGTCATTAGAGCTACGACCCTCAGATTATACATCGTGTGATCTCTGTATATGCAACTAATAAGTTTCGAGCAAAAGCTACTGGCCTTGAAACTGTGGCGTGTGAATCATCGTCCATGTTAGGACAAGCTATGCTAATTTAGAGTACTTACGATGATTACGTGTTGGTCGCCACCCCCGGATTGCGCAATCCCTCAAGTGATATTCGCATTCTCGGTAGGACGTGTAGAGTATGCCTACAAATGCCGCTCACACGAATCCTTTCAGGTGGTTTCATGGTCTTATCAACGGTGAGGTTGTCCACACCGTTACGGGTGGCCGATGCTAGGTATATTCCTATACGGACCATACGGTCACATCACTAGATGCAAGTGATTAGATAGACTTTCGTGTTGAATTCTCAGCACAATCTCAATTCTACACGAGTATAGATAGCCAATCGCTGCTTATCGCTAACCCCATAAGACATTTTTCCCTTGTGTTTCTCTCGTATTTCACCACGGGTACCGGAACCGAGGGTGGAGAGAGAGTTGGTCGGGGTTTTGATATCGATGATATCCATTATCGATGTATTTCGAACCGGAGTTGTATCTCGCTTTTGTTTTATTTTCATTAGGGATTCCAAGATCATTATTGGTTAATTTATTTAAAGTATTCCAGCTTAAGATTTTAATGCTTGTTTATTGGATTTATCAAAGGTATTGAGTCGAGGTTGGTTCAACTTGCACCCCGAGGTGGACTCTCGTGTTAAACTAGTGGTTCGACCAAGACTTCTAGGGTGATGGTTCATAGTACGGTAGTGTGTGATCTACCGTATAAATGTGTTGATGTCATTAGAGCTACGACCCTCGCATTATACATCGTGTGATCTCTCGTATATGGAACTAATAAGTTTCGAGCAAAAGCTATTGGCCTTTAAACCGTGGCGTGTGATTCATCGTCCATGTTAGGACAAGCTATGCTAATTTAGAGTACTTACGATGATTATGTGTTGGTCGCCACCCCCGGATTACGCAATCCCTCAAGTGATATTCGCATTCCGGTAGACGTGTAGAGTATGCCTACAAATGCCGCTCACAAGAATCCTTTCGGTGGTTTCATGGTCTTATCAACGGTGAGGTTGTCCACACCGTTACGGGTGGCCGATGCTAGGTATATTCCTATACGGACCATATGGTCACATCACTAGATGCGTGATTAGATAGACTTTCGTGTTGAATTCTCAGCACAATCTCAATTCTACACGAGTATAGATAGCCAATCGGTGCTTATCGCTAACCCCATAAGACATTTTTCCCTTGTGTTTCTCCGTATTTCACCACGGTACCGGAACCGAGGGTGGAGAGAGAGTTGGTCGGGGTTTTGATATCGATGATATCCATTATCGATGTATTTCGAACCGGAGTTGTATCTCGCTTTTGTTTTATTTTCATTAGGGATTCCAAGATCATTATTGGTTAATTTATTTAAAGTATTCCGCTTAAGATTTTAATGCTTGTTTATTGGATTTATCAAAGGTATTGAGTCGAGGTTGGTTCAACTTGCACCCTGAGGTGGACTCCTGTGTTAAACTAGTGGTTCGACCAAGACTTCTAGGGTGATGGTTCATAGTACGGTAGTGTGTGATCTACTGTATAAATGTGTTGATGTCATTAGAGCTACGACCCTCGCATTATACATCGTGTGATCTCTGTATATGGAACTAATAAGTTTCGAGCAAAAGCTATTGGCCTTTAAACTGTGGCGTGTGATTCATCGTCCATGTTAGGACAAGCTATGCTAATTTAGAGTACTTACGATGATTATGTGTTGGTCACCACCCCCGGATTACGCAATCCCTCAAGTGATATTCGCATTCTCGGTAGGACGTGTAGAGTATGCCTACATATGTCGCTCACAAGAATCCTTTCGGTGGTTTCATGGTCTTATCAACGGTGAGGTTGTCCACACCGTTACGGGTGGCCGATGTTAGGTATATTCCTATACGGACCATAGGGTCACATCACTAGATGCAATGATTAGATAGACTTCCGTGTTGAATTCTCAGCACAATCTCAATTCTACACGAGTATAGATAGCCAATCGCTTATCGCTAACCCCATAAGACATTTTTCCCTTGTGTTTCTCCGTATTTCAGTCACGGGTACCGGAACCGAGGGTGGAGAGAGAGTTGGTCGGGGTTTTGATATCGATGATATCCATTATCGATGTATTTCGAAGTGGAGTTGTATCTCGCTTTTGTTTTATTTTCATTAGGGATTCCAAGATCATTATTGGTCAATTTATTTAAAGTATTCCAGCTTAAGATTTTAATGCTTGTTTATTGGATTTATCAAAGGTATTGAGTCGAGGTTGGTTCAACTTGCACCCCGAGGTGGACTCTCGTGTTAAACTAGTGGTTCGACCAAGACTTCTAGGGTGATGGTTTCATAGTACGGTAGTGTGTGATCTACCGTATAAATGTGTTGATGTCATTAGAGCTACGACTCTCGCATTATACATCGTGTGATCTCTCGTATATGCAACTAATAAGTTTCGAGCAAAAGCTACCGGCCTTTAAACCGTGGCGTGTGATTCATCGTCCATGTTAGGACAAGCTATGCTAATTTAGAGTACTTACGATGATTATGTGTTGGTCGCCACCCCCGGATTGCGCAATCCCTCAAGTGATATTCGCATTCTCGGTAGGACGTGTAGAGTATGCCTACAAATGCCGCTCACACGAATCCTTTCGGTGGTTTCATGGTCTTATCAACGGTGAGGTTGTCCACACCGTTACGGGTGGCCGATGCTAGGTATATTCCTATACGGACCATACGGTAACATCACTAGATGCGTTGATTAGATAGACTTTCGTGTTGAATTCTCAGCACAATCTCAATTCTACACGAGTATAGATAGCCAATCGGTGCTTATCGCTAACCCCATAAGACATTTTTCCCTTGTGTTTCTCCGTATTTCAGCCACGGGTACCGGAACCGAGGGTGGAGAGAGAGTTGGTCGGGGTTTTGATATCGATGATATCCATTATCGATGTATTTCGAACCGGAGTTGTATCTCGCTTTTGTTTTATTTTCATTAGGGATTCCAAGATCATTATTGGTTAATTTATTTAAAGTATTCCAGCTTAAGATTTTAATGCTTGTTTATTGGATTTATCAAAGGTATTGAGTCGAGGTTGGTTCAACTTGCACCCTGAGGTGGACTCTTGTGTTAAACTAGTGGTTCGACCAAGACTTCTAGGGTGATGGTTCATAGTACGGTAGTGTGTGATCTACTGTATAAATGTGTTGATGTCATTAGAGCTACGACCCTCGCATTATACATCGTGTGATCTCTCGTATATGGAACTAATAAGTTTCGAGCAAAAGCTATTGGCCTTTAAACCGTGGCGTGTGATTCATCGTCCATGTTAGGACAAGCTATGCTAATTTAGAGTACTTACGATGATTATGTGTTGGTCGCCACCCCCGGATTACGCAATCCCTCAAGTGATATTCGCATTCCGGTAGACGTGTAGAGTATGCCTACAAATGCCGCTCACAAGAATCCTTTCGGTGGTTTCATGGTCTTATCAACGGTGAGGTTGTCCACACCGTTACGGGTGGCCGATGCTAGGTATATTCCTATACGGACCATATGGTCACATCACTAGATGCGTGATTAGATAGACTTCCGTGTTGAATTCTCAAGACAATCTCAATTCTACACGAGTATAGATAGCCAATCGCTGCTTATCGCTAACCCCATAAGACATTTTTCCCTTGTGTTTCTCCGTATTTCGCTCACGGGTACCGGAACCGAGGGTGGAGAGAGAGTTGGTCGGGGTTTTGATATCGATGATATCCATTATCGATGTATTTCCGAACCGGAGTTGTATCTCGCTTTTGTTTTATTTTCATTAGGGATTCCAAGATCATTATTGGTTAATTTATTTAAAGTATTCCAGCTTAAGATTTTAATGCTTGTTTATTGGATTTATCAAAGGTATTGAGTCGAGGTTGGTTCAACTTGCACCCTGAGGTGGACTCCTGTGTTAAACTAGTGGTTCGACCAAGACTTCTAGGGTGATGGTTCATAGTACGGTAGTGTGTGATCTACTGTATAAATGTGTTGATGTCATTAGAGCTACGACCCTCGCATTATACATCGTGTGATCTCTCGTATATGGAACTAATAAGTTTCGAGCAAAAGCTATTGGCCTTTAAACCGTGGCGTGTGATTCATCGTCCATGTTAGGACAAGCTATGCTAATTTAGAGTACTTACGATGATTATGTGTTGGTCGCCACCCCCGGATTGCGCAATCCCTCAAGTGATATTCGCATTCGGTAGGACGTGTAGAGTATGCCTACAAATGCCGCTCACAAGAATCCTTTCGTGTGGTTTCATGGTCTTATCAACGGTGAGGTTGTCCACACCGTTACGGGTGGCCGATGTTAGGTATATTCCTATACGGACCATATGGTCACATCACTAGATGCAGTGATTAGATAGACTTCCGTGTTGAATTCTCAAGCACAATCTCAATTCTACACGAGTATAGATAGCCAATCGCTGCTTATCGCTAACCCCATAAGACATTTTTCCCTTGTGTTTCTCCGTATTTCACCACGGGTACCGGAACCGAGGGTGGAGAGAGAGTTGGTCGGGGTTTTGATATCGATGATATCCATTATCGATGTATTTCGAACCGGAGTTGTATCTCGCTTTTGTTTTATTTTCATTAGGGATTCCAAGATCATTATTGGTTAATTTATTTAAAGTATTCCAGCTTAAGATTTTAATGCTTGTTTATTGGATTTATCAAAGGTATTGAGTCGAGGTTGGTTCAACTTGCACCCCGAGGTGGACTCCCGTGTTAAACTAGTGGTTCGACCAAGACTTCTAGGGTGATGGTTTCATAGTACGGTAGTGTGTGATCTACCGTATAAATGTGTTGATGTCATTAGAGCTACGGCTCTCGCATTATACATCGTGTGATCTCTCGTATATGGAACTAATAAGTTTCGAGCAAAAGCTATTGGCCTTTAAACCGTGGCGTGTGATTCATCGTCCATGTTAGGACAAGCTATGCTAATTTAGAGTACTTACGATGATTATGTGTTGGTCGCCACCCCCGGATTGCGCAATCCCTCAAGTGATATTCGCATTCTCGTAGGACGTGTAGAGTATGCCTACAAATGCCGCTCACAAGAATCCTTTCGTGGTTTCATGGTCTTATCAACGGTGAGGTTGTCCACACCGTTACGGGTGGCCGATGCTAGGTATATTCCTATACGGACCATATGGTCACATCACTAGATGCGTGATTAGATAGACTTCCGTGTTGAATTCTCAGCACAATCTCAATTCTACACGAGTATAGATAGCCAATCGGTGCTTATCGCTAACCCCATAAGACATTTTTCCCTTGTGTTTCTCTCGTATTTCACCACGGGTACCGGAACCGAGGGTGGAGAGAGAGTTGGTCGGGGTTTTGATATCGATGATATCCATTATCGATGTATTTCCGAACTGGAGTTGTATCTCGCTTTTGTTTTATTTTCATTAGGGATTCCAAGATCATTATTGGTCAATTTATTTAAAGTATTCCAGCTTAAGATTTTAATGCTTGTTTATTGGATTTATCAAAGGTATTGAGTCGAGGTTGGTTCAACTTGCACCCCGAGGTGGACTCCCGTGTTAAACTAGTGGTTCGACCAAGACTCCTAGGGTGATGGTTCATAGTACGGTAGTGTGTGATCTACCGTATAAATGTGTTGATGTCATTAGAGCTACGACCCTCGCATTATACATCGTGTGATCTCTCGTATATGCAACTAATAAGTTTCGAGCAAAAGCTATTGGCCTTTAAACCGTGGCGTGTGATTCATCGTCCATGTTAGGACAAGCTATGCTAATTTAGAGTACTTACGATGATTATGTGTTGGTCGCCACCCCCGGATTGCGCAATCCCTCAAGTGATATTCGCATTCTGTAGGACGTGTAGAGTATGCCTACAAATGCCGCTCACACGAATCCTTTCGGTGGTTTCATGGTCTTATCAACGGTGAGGTTGTCCACACCGTTACGGGTGGCCGATGCTAGGTATATTCCTATACGGACCATAGGGTCACATCACTAGATGCGTTGATTAGATAGACTTTCGTGTTGAATTCTCAGCACAATCTCAATTCTACACGAGTATAGATAGCCAATCGGTGCTTATCGCTAACCCCATAAGACATTTTTCCCTTGTGTTTCTCTCGTATTTCACCACGGGTACCGGAACCGAGGGTGGAGAGAGAGTTGGTCGGGGTTTTGATATCGATGATATCCATTATCGATGTATTTCGAACCGGAGTTGTATCTCGCTTTTGTTTTATTTTCATTAGGGATTCCAAGATCATTATTGGTTAATTTATTTAAAGTATTCCAGCTTAAGATTTTAATGCTTGTTTATTGGATTTATCAAAGCTATTGACTCGAGGTTGGTTCAACTTGCACCCTGAGGTGGACTCCTGTGTTAAACTAGTGGTTCGACCCAGACTCCTAGGGTGAGGGTTCATAGTACGGTAGTGTGTGATCTACTGTATAAATGTGTTGATGTCATTAGAGCTACGGCCCTCGCATTATACATCGTGTGATCTCTCGTATATGCAACTAATAAGTTTCGAGCAAAAGCTATTGGCCTTTAAACCGTGGCGTGTGATTCATCGTCCATGTTAGGACAAGCTATGCTAATTTAGAGTACTTACGATGATTATGTGTTGGTCGCCACCCCCGGATTGCGCAATCCCTCAAGTGATATTCGGATTCCGGTAGGACGTGTAGAGTATGCCTACAAATGCCGCTCACACGAATCCTTTCGGTGTGGTTTCATGGTCTTATCAACGGTGAGGTTGTCCACACCGTTACGGGTGGCCGATGCTAGGTATATTCCTATACGGACCATAGGGTCACATCACTAGATGCGTGATTAGATAGACTTTCGTGTTGAATTCTCAAGACAATCTCAATTCTACACGAGTATAGATAGCCAATCGGTGCTTATCGCTAACCCCATAAGACATTTTTCCCTTGTGTTTCTCCGTATTTCAGTCACGGGTACCGGAACCGAGGGTGGAGAGAGAGTTGGTCGGGGTTTTGATATCGATGATATCCATTATCGATGTATTTCCGAACCGGAGTTGTATCTCGCTTTTGTTTTATTTTCATTAGGGATTCCAAGATCATTATTGGTTAATTTATTTAAAGTATTCCAGTTAAGATTTTAATGCTTGTTTATTGGATTTATCAAAGGTATTGAGTCGAGGTTGGTTCAACTTGCACCCTGAGGTGGACTCCGTGTTAAACTAGTGGTTCGACCAAGACTCCTAGGGTGAGGTTTCATAGTACGGTAGTGTGTGATCTACCGTATAAATGTGTTGATGTCATTAGAGCTACGGCTCTCGCATTATACATCGTGTGATCTCTCGTATATGCAACTAATAAGTTTCAATCAAAAGCTATTGGCCTTTAAACTGTGGCGTGTGATTTATCGTCCATGTTAGGACAACCTATGCTAATTTAGAGTACTTACGATGATTATGTGTTGGTCGCCACCCCCGGATTACGCAATCCCTCAAGTGATATTCAGATTCTGGTAGGACGTGTAGAGTATGGCTACAAATGCCGCTCACACGAATCCTTTCGGTGGTTTCATGGTCTTATCAACGGTGAGGTTGTCCACACCGTTACGGGTGGCCGATGCTAGGTATATTCCTATACGGACCATAGGGTCACATCACTAGATGCGTTGATTAGATAGACTTCCGTGTTGAATTCTCAAGACAATCTCAATTCTACACGAGTATAGATAGCCAATCGGTGCTTATCGCTAACCCCATAAGACATTTTTCCCTTGTGTTTCTCTCGTATTTCAGTCACGGGTACCGGAACCGAGGGTGGAGAGAGAGTTGGTCGGGGTTTTGATATCGATGATATCCATTATCGATGTATTTCGAACTGGAGTTGTATCTCGCTTTTGTTTTATTTTCATTAGGGATTCCAAGATCATTATTGGTCAATTTATTTAAAGTATTCCAGCTTAAGATTTTAATGCTTGTTTATTGGATTTATCAAAGGTATTGAGTCGAGGTTGGTTCAACTTGCACCCTGAGGTGGACTCCTGTGTTAAACTAGTGGTTCGACCAAGACTTCTAGGGTGAGGGTTCATAGTACGGTAGTGTGTGATCTACTGTATAAATGTGTTGATGTCATTAGAGCTACGACCCTCAGATTATACATCGTGTGATCTCTGTATATGCAACTAATAAGTTTCGAGCAAAAGCTACTGGCCTTGAAACTGTGGCGTGTGATTCATCGTCCATGTTAGGACAAGCTATGCTAATTTAGAGTACTTACGATGATTATGTGTTGGTCGCCACCCCCGGATTACGCAATCCCTCAAGTGATATTCAGATTCTCGGTAGGACGTGTAGAGTATGCCTACAAATGCCGCTCACACGAATCCTTTCAGGTGGTTTCATGGTCTTATCAACGGTGAGGTTGTCCACACCGTTACGGGTGGCCGATGCTAGGTATATTCCTATACGGACCATAGGGTCACATCACTAGATGCAAGTGATTAGATAGACTTCCGTGTTGAATTCTCAAGACAATCTCAATTCTACACGAGTATAGATAGCCAATCGCTGCTTATCGCTAACCCCATAAGACATTTTTCCCTTGTGTTTCTCCGTATTTCAGCCACGGGTACCGGAACCGAGGGTGGAGAGAGAGTTGGTCGGGGTTTTGATATCGATGATATCCATTATCGATGTATTTCGAACCGGAGTTGTATCTCGCTTTTGTTTTATTTTCATTAGGGATTCCAAGATCATTATTGGTCAATTTATTTAAAGTATTCCAGCTTAAGATTTTAATGCTTGTTTATTGGATTTATCAAAGCTATTGACTCGAGGTTGGTTCAACTTGCACCCTGAGGTGGACTCCTGTGTTAAACTAGTGGTTCGACCCAGACTCCTAGGGTGAGGGTTCATAGTACGGTAGTGTGTGATCTACTGTATAAATGTGTTGATGTCATTAGAGCTACGGCTCTCGGATTATACATCGTGTGATCTCTCGTATATGCAACTAATAAGTTTCGAGCAAAAGCTATTGGCCTTTAAACCGTGGCGTGTGATTCATCGTCCATGTTAGGACAAGCTATGCTAATTTAGAGTACTTACGATGATTATGTGTTGGTCGCCACCCCCGGATTGCGCAATCCCTCAAGTGATATTCGCATTCTCGTAGGACGTGTAGAGTATGCCTACAAATGCCGCTCACACGAATCCTTTCGTGTGGTTTCATGGTCTTATCAACGGTGAGGTTGTCCACACCGTTACGGGTGGCCGATGCTAGGTATATTCCTATACGGACCATATGGTCACATCACTAGATGCAAGTGATTAGATAGACTTCCGTGTTGAATTCTCAAGACAATCTCAATTCTACACGAGTATAGATAGCCAATCGGTGCTTATCGCTAACCCCATAAGACATTTTTCCCTTGTGTTTCTCCGTATTTCACTCACGGGTACCGGAACCGAGGGTGGAGAGAGAGTTGGTCGGGGTTTTGATATCGATGATATCCATTATCGATGTATTTCGAACCGGAGTTGTATCTGCTTTTGTTTTATTTTCATTAGGGATTCCAAGATCATTATTGGTCAATTTATTTAAAGTATTCCAGTTAAGATTTTAATGCTTGTTTATTGGATTTATCAAAGGTATTGAGTCGAGGTTGGTTCAACTTGCACCCTGAGGTGGACTCCTGTGTTAAACTAGTGGTTCGACCAAGACTCCTAGGGTGAGGTTTCATAGTACGGTAGTGTGTGATCTACTGTATAAATGTGTTAATGCCATTAGAGCTACGGCTCTCAGATTATACATCGTGTGATCTCTGTATGTGCAACTAATAAGTTTCGAGCAAAAGCTACTGGCCTTGAAACTGTGGCATGTGATTCATCGTCCATGTTAGGACAAGCTATGCTAATTTAGACTACTTACGATGATTATGTGTTGGTCGCCACCCCCGGATTGCGCAATCCCTCAAGTGATATTCCGATTCTCGGTAGGACGTGTAGAGTATGCCTACAAATGCCGCTCACATGAATCCTTTCGGTGGTTTCATGGTCTTATCAACGGTGAGGTTGTCCACACCGTTACGGGTGGCCGATGCTAGGTATATTCCTATACGGACCATAGGGTCACATCACTAGATGCGTGATTAGATAGACTTCCGTGTTGAATTCTCAAGACAATCTCAATTCTACACGAGTATAGATAGCCAATCGGTGCTTATCGCTAACCCCATAAGACATTTTTCCCTTGTGTTTCTCTCGTATTTCACCACGGGTACTGGAACCGAGGGTGGAGAGAGAGTTGGTCGGGGTTTTGATATCGATGATATCCATTATCGATGTATTTCCGAACCGGAGTTGTATCCGCTTTTGTTTTATTTTCATTAGGGATTCCAAGATCATTATTGGTCAATTTATTTAAAGTATTCCAGCTCAGATTTTAATGCTTGTTTATTGGATTTATCAAAGGTATTGAGTCGAGGTTGGTTCAACTTGCACCCCGAGGTGGACTCTTATGTTAAACTAGTGGTTCGACCAAGACTCCTAGGGTGAGGTTTCATAGTACGGTAGTGTGTGATCTACCGTATAAATGTGTTGATGTCATTAGAGCTACGGCTCTCGATTATACATCGTGTGATCTCTATATATGAAACTAATAAGTTTCGAGCAAAAGCTATTGGCCTTTAAATTGTGGCGTGTGATTCATCGTCCATGTTAGGACAAGCTATGCTAATTTAGAGTACTTACGATGATTATGTGTTGGTCGCCACCCCCGGATTACGCAATCCCTCAAGTGATATTCGATTCTCGGTAGGACGTGTAGAGTATGCCTACAAATGCTGCTCACATGAATCCTTTTAGGTGGTTTCATGGTCTTATCAACGGTGAGGTTGTCCACACCGTTACGGGTGGCCGATGCTAGGTATATTCCTATACGGACCATAGGGTCACATCACTAGATGCGTGATTAGATAGACTTCCGTGTTGAATTCTCAGCACAATCTCAATTCTACACGAGTATAGATAGCCAATCGGTGCTTATCGCTAACCCCATAAGACATTTTTCCCTTGTGTTTCTCCGTATTTCGGTCACGGGTACCGGAACCGAGGGTGGAGAGAGAGTTGGTCGGGGTTTTGATATCGATGATATCCATTATCGATGTATTTCGAACCGGAGTTGTATCTCGCTTTTGTTTTATTTTCATTAGGGATTCCAAGATCATTATTGGTCAATTTATTTAAAGTATTCCGGTTAAGATTTTAATGCTTGTTTATTGGATTTATCAAAGGTATTGAGTCGAGGTTGGTTCAACTTGCACCCTGAGGTGGACTCCTGTGTTAAACTAGTGGTTCGACCAAGACTCCTAGGGTGAGGTTTCATAGTACGGTAGTGTGTGATCTACTGTATAAATGTGTTAATGTCATTAGAGCTACGGCTCTCGCATTATACATCGTGTGATCTCTATATATGGAACTAATAAGTTTCGAGCAAAAGCTATTGGCCTTTAAACCGTGGCGTGTGATTCATCGTCCATGTTAGGACAAGCTATGCTAATTTAGAGTACTTACGATGATTATGTGTTGGTCGCCACCCCTGGATTGCGCAATCCCTCAAGTGATATTCAGATTCTGGTAGGACGTGTAGAGTATGCCTACAAATGCTGCTCACATGAATCCTTTTAGGTGGTTTCATGGTCTTATCAACGGTGACGTTGTCCACACCGTTACGGGTGGCCGATGCTAGGTATATTCCTATACGGACCATAGGGTCACATCACTAGATGCAGTGATTAGATAGACTTCCGTGTTGAATTCTCAGCACAATCTCAATTCTACACGAGTATAGATAGCCAATCAGTGCTTATCGCTAACCCCATAAGACATTTTTCCCTTGTGTTTCTCTGTATTTCAGTCACGGGTACTGGAACTGAGGGTGGAGAGAGAGTTGGTCGGGGTTTTGATATCGATGATATCCATTATCGATGTATTTCGAACCGGAGTTGTATCTCGCTTTTGTTTTATTTTCATTAGGGATTCCAAGATCATTATTGGTTAATTTATTTAAAGTATTCCAGCTTAAGATTTTAATGCTTGTTTATTGGATTTATCAAAGGTATTGAGTCGAGGTTGGTTCAACTTGCACCCTGAGGTGGACTCCTGTGTTAAACTAGTGGTTCGACCAAGACTTCTAGGGTGATGGTTCATAGTACGGTAGTGTGTGATCTACTGTATAAATGTGTTGATGTCATTAGAGCTACGACCCTCGCATTATACATCGTGTGATCTCTGTATATGGAACTAATAAGTTTCGAGCAAAAGCTATTGGCCTTTAAACTGTGGCGTGTGATTCATCGTCCATGTTAGGACAAGCTATGCTAATTTAGAGTACTTACGATGATTATGTGTTGGTCACCACCCCCGGATTACGCAATCCCTCAAGTGATATTCAGATTCCCGTAGGACGTGTAGAGTATGCCTACAAATGCCGCTCACAAGAATCCTTTCGGTGGTTTCATGGTCTTATCAACGGTGAGGTTGTCCACACTGTTACGGGTGGCTGATGCTAGGTATATTCCTATACGGACCATATGGTCACATCACTAGATGCAGTGATTAGATAGACTTTCGTGTTGAATTCTCAGCACAATCTCAATTCTACACGAGTATAGATAGCCAATCAGTGCTTATCGCTAACCCCATAAGACATTTTTCCCTTGTGTTTCTCTGTATTTCAGTCACGGGTACTGGAACTGAGGGTGGAGAGAGAGTTGGTCGGGGTTTTGATATCGATGATATCCATTATCGATGTATTTCCGAACCGGAGTTGTATCTCGCTTTTGTTTTATTTTCATTAGGGATTCCAAGATCATTATTGGTTAATTTATTTAAAGTATTCCAGCTTAAGATTTTAATGCTTGTTTATTGGATTTATCAAAGGTATTGAGTCGAGGTTGGTTCAACTTGCACCCTGAGGTGGACTCCTATGTTAAACTAGTGGTTCGACCAAGACTTCTAGGGTGATGGTTCATAGTACGGTAGTGTGTGATCTACTGTATAAATGTGTTGATGTCATTAGAGCTACGACTCCTCGCATTATACATCGTGTGATCTCTGTATATGGAACTAATAAGTTTCGAGCAAAAGCTATTGGCCTTTAAACTGTGGCGTGTGATTCATCGTCCATGTTAGGACAAGCTATGCTAATTTAGAGTACTTACGATGATTATGTGTTGGTCACCACCCCCGGATTACGCAATCCCTCAAGTGATATTCAGCATTCGGTAGGACGTGTAGAGTATGCCTACATATGCTCGCTCACAAGAATCCTTTCGGTGGTTTCATGGTCTTATCAACGGTGAGGTTGTCCACACCGTTACGGGTGGCCGATGCTAGGTATATTCCTATACGGACCATAGGGTCACATCACTAGATGCGTTGATTAGATAGACTTCCGTGTTGAATTCTCAGCACAATCTCAATTCTACACGAGTATAGATAGCCAATCGGTGCTTATCGCTAACCCCATAAGACATTTTTCCCTTGTGTTTCTCTCGTATTTCAGTCACGGGTACCGGAACCGAGGGTGGAGAGAGAGTTGGTCGGGGTTTTGATATCGATGATATCCATTATCGATGTATTTCGAACTGGAGTTGTATCTCGCTTTTGTTTTATTTTCATTAGGGATTCCAAGATCATTATTGGTTAATTTATTTAAAGTATTCCAGCTTAAGATTTTAATGCTTGTTTATTGGATTTATCAAAGGTATTGAGTCGAGGTTGGTTCAACTTGCACCCCGAGGTGGACTCGTTATGTTAAACTAGTGGTTCGACCAAGACTTCTAGGGTGATGGTTCATAGTACGGTAGTGTGTGATCTACCGTATAAATGTGTTGATGTCATTAGAGCTACGGCTCTCGCATTATACATCGTGTGATCTCTCGTATATGGAACTAATAAGTTTCGAGCAAAAGCTACTGGCCTTGAAACTGTGGCATGTGATTCATCGTCCATGTTAGGACAAGCTATGCTAATTTAGAGTACTTACGATGATTATGTGTTGGTCGCCACCCCCGGATTACGCAATCCCTCAAGTGATATTCAGATTCTCGTAGGACGTGTAGAGTATGCCTACATATGCTGCTCACAAGAATCCTTTCAGGTGGTTTCATGGTCTTATCAACGGTGAGGTTGTCCACACTGTTACGGGTGGCTGATGCTAGGTATATTCCTATACGGACCATAGGGTCACATCACTAGATGCAGTGATTAGATAGACTTCCGTGTTGAATTCTCAGCACAATCTCAATTCTACACGAGTATAGATAGCCAATCGGTGCTTATCGCTAACCCCATAAGACATTTTTCCCTTGTGTTTCTCTCGTATTTCAGTCACGGGTACCGGAACCGAGGGTGGAGAGAGAGTTGGTCGGGGTTTTGATATCGATGATATCCATTATCGATGTATTTCGAACCGGAGTTGTATCTCGCTTTTGTTTTATTTTCATTAGGGATTCCAAGATCATTATTGGTTAATTTATTTAAAGTATTCCGCTTAAGATTTTAATGCTTGTTTATTGGATTTATCAAAGGTATTGAGTCGAGGTTGGTTCAACTTGCACCCCGAGGTGGACTCTTATGTTAAACTAGTGGTTCGACCAAGACTCCTAGGGTGATGGTTCATAGTACGGTAGTGTGTGATCTACCGTATAAATGTGTTGATGTCATTAGAGCTACGACTCTCGGATTATACATCGTGTGATCTCTGTATATGGAACTAATAAGTTTCGAGCAAAAGCTATTGGCCTTTAAACTGTGGCGTGTGATTCATCGTCCATGTTAGGACAAGCTATGCTAATTTAGAGTACTTACGATGATTATGTGTTGGTCACCACCCCCGGATTACGCAATCCCTCAAGTGATATTCAGATTCTGGTAGGACATGTAGAGTATGCCTACAAATGTCGCTCACAAGAATCCTTTTAGGTGGTTTCATGGTCTTATCAACGGTGAGGTTGTCCACACCGTTACGGGTGGCCGATGCTAGGTATATTCCTATACGGACCATAGGGTCACATCACTAGATGCGTTGATTAGATAGACTTCCGTGTTGAATTCTCGCACAATCTCAATTCTACACGAGTATAGATAGCCAATCGGTGCTTATCGCTAACCCCATAAGACATTTTTCCCTTGTGTTTCTCTCGTATTTCGGTCACGGGTACCGGAACCGAGGGTGGAGAGAGAGTTGGTCGGGGTTTTGATATCGATGATATCCATTATCGATGTATTTCGAACCGGAGTTGTATCTCGCTTTTGTTTTATTTTCATTAGGGATTCCAAGATCATTATTGGTCAATTTATTTAAAGTATTCCGGTTCAGATTTTAATGCTTGTTTATTGGATTTATCAAAGGTCTTGAGTCGAGGTTGGTTCAACTTGCACCCCGAGGTGGACTCTTATGTTAAACTAGTGGTTCGACCAAGACTCCTAGGGTGAGGTTTCATAGTACGGTAGTGTGTGATCTACCGTATAAATGTGTTGATGTCATTAGAACTACGGGCTCTCGCATTATACATCGTGTGATCTCTATATATGCAACTAATAAGTTTCAAGCAAAAGCTATTGGCCTTTAAACTGTGGCGTGTGATTCATCGTCCATGTTAGGACAAGATATGCTAATTTAGAGTACTTACGATGATTATGTGTTGGTCCACCACCCCCGGATTGCGCAATCCCTCAACTGATATTCCGATTCTGGAAGGACATGTACAGTATGCCTACAAATGCTGCTCACATGAATCTTTTTAGGTGGTTTCATGGTCTTATCAACGGTGAGGTTGTCCACACTGTTACGGGTGGCTGATGCTAGGTATATTCCTATACGGACCATAGGGTCACATCACTAGATACGGTGATTAAATAGACTTCCGTGTTGAATTCTCAAGCACAATCTCAATTCTACACGAGTCTAGATAGCCAATCGGTGCTTATCTCTAACCCCATAAGACATATTTTCCCTTGTGTTTCTCTCGTATTTCGAGTCATGGGTACCGGAACCGAGGGTGGAGAGAGATTTGGTCGGGGTTTTGATATCGATGATATCCATTATCGATGTATTTCGAACCGGAGTTGTATCTCGCTTTTGTTTTATTTTCATTAGGGATTCCAAGATCATTATTGGTCAATTTATTTAAAGTATTCCAGTTCAGATTTTAATGCTTGTTTATTGGATTTATCATAGGTCTTGAGTCGAGGTTGGTTCAACTTGCAACCTGAGGTGGACTCTTATGTTAAAGTAGTGGTTCGACCAAGACTCCTAGGGTGAGGTTTCATAGTACAGTAGTGTGTGATCTACTGTATAAATGTGTTGATGTCATTAGAACTAGGGCTCTCAGATTATACATCGTGTGATCTCTATATATGAAACTAATAAGTTTCGAGCAAAAGCTATTGTCCGTTAAATTGTGGCGTGTGATTCATCGTCCATGTTAGAACAAGATATGCTAATTTAGAGTACTTACGATGATTATGTGTTGGTCCACCACCCCCGGATTGCGCAATCCCTCAACTGATATTCCGATTCCGGAAGGACATGTACAGTATGCCTACAAATGCTGCTCACATGAATCTTTTTAGGTGGTTTCATGGTCTTATCAACGGTGAGGTTGTCCACACTTTGTTACGGGTGGCCGATGCTAGGTATATTCCTATACGGACCATAGGGTCACATCACTAGATACGGTGATTAAATAGACTTCCGTGTTGAATTCTCAGCACAATCTCAATTCTACACGAGTCTAGATAGCCAATCGGTGCTTATCTCTAACCCCATAAGACATATTTTCCCTTGTGTTTCTCTCGTATTTCGATCATGGGTACTGGAACCGAGGGTGGAGAGAGATTTGGTCGGGGTTTTGATATCGGATGATATCCATTATCGATGTATTTCGAACCGGAGTTGTATCTCGCTTTTGTTTTATTTTCATTAGGGATTCCAAGATCATTATTGGTCAATTTATTTAAAGTATTCCGGTTCAGATTTTAATGCTTGTTTATTGGATTTATCATAGGTCTTGAGTCGAGGTTGGTTCAACTTGCAACCTGAGGTGGACTCTTATGTTAAAGTAGTGGTTCGACCAAGACTCCTAGGGTGAGGTTTCATAGTACAGTAGTGTGTGATCTACTGTATAAATGTGTTGATGTCATTAGAACTAGGGCTCTCAGATTATACATCGTGTGATCTCTATATATGAAACTAATAAGTTTCGAGCAAAAGCTATTGTCCGTTAAATTGTGGCGTGTGATTCATCGTCCATGTTAGAACAGGATATGCTAATTTAGAGTACTTACGATGATTATGTGTTGGTCCACCACCCCCGGATTGCGCAATCCCTCAACTGATATTCCGATTCTCGAAGGACATGTACGAGTATGCCTACAAATGCTGCTCACATGAATCTTTTTAGGTGGTTTCATGGTCTTATCAACGGTGAGGTTGTCCACACCGTTACGGGTGGCCGATGCTAGGTATATTCCTATACGGACCATAGGGTCACATCACTAGATACGGTGATTAAATAGACTTCCGTGTTGAATTCTCGGCACAATCTCAATTCTACACGAGTCTAGATAGCCAATCGGTGCTTATCTCTAACCCCATAAGACATATTTTCCCTTGTGTTTCTCTCGTATTTCGAGTCATGGGTACCGGAACCGAGGGTGGAGAGAGATTTGGTCGGGGTTTTGATATCGATGATATCCATTATCGATGTATTTCTGAACTGGAGTTGTATCTGCTTCTGTTTTATTTTCATTAGGGATTCCAAGATCATTATTGGTCAATTTATTTAAAGTATTCCAGTTCAGATTTTAATGCTTGTTTATTGGATTTATCATAGGTCTTGAGTCGAGGTTGGTTCAACTTGCAACCTGAGGTGGACTCTTATGTTAAAGTAGTGGTTCGACCAAGACTCCTAGGGTGAGGTTTCATAGTACAGTAGTGTGTGATCTACTGTATAAATGTGTTGATGTCATTAGAACTAGGGCTCTCAGATTATACATCGTGTGATCTCTATATATGAAACTAATAAGTTTCGAGCAAAAGCTATTGTCCGTTAAATTGTGGCGTGTGATTCATCGTCCATGTTAGAACAGATATGCTAATTTAGAGTACTTACGATGATTATGTGTTGGTCCACCACCCCCGGATTGCGCAATCCCTCAACCGATATTCCGATTCTGGAAGGACATGTACAAGTATGCCTACAAATGCTGCTCACATGAATCTTTTTAGGTGGTTTCATGGTCTTATCAACGGTGAGGTTGTCCACACTTTGTTACGGGTGGCCGATGCTAGGTATATTCCTATACGGACCATAGGGTCACATCACTAGATACGGTGATTAAATAGACTTCCGTGTTGAATTCTCAAGCACAATCTCAATTCTACACGAGTCTAGATAGCCAATCGGTGCTTATCTCTAACCCCATAAGACATATTTTCCCTTGTGTTTCTCTCGTATTTCAGTCATGGGTACCGGAACCGAGGGTGGAGAGAGATTTGGTCGGGGTTTTGATATCGATGATATCCATTATCGATGTATTTCGAACCGGAGTTGTATCTCGCTTCGTTTTTATTTTCATTTGGGATTCCAAGATCATTATTGGTCAATTTATTTAAAGTATTCCAGTTCAGATTTTAATGCTTGTTTATTGGATTTATCATAGGTCTTGAGTCGAGGTTGGTTCAACTTGCAACTTGAGGTGGACTCTTATGTTAAAGTAGTGGTTCGACCAAGACTCCTAGGGTGAGGTTTCATAGTACAGTAGTGTGTGATCTACCGTATAAATGTGTTGATGTCATTAGAACTAGGGCTCTCAGATTATACATCGTGTGATCTCTATATATGAAACTAATAAGTTTCGAGCAAAAGCTATTGTCCGTTAAATTGTGGCGTGTGATTCATCGTCCATGTTAGAACAGGATATGCTAATTTAGAGTACTTACGATGATTATGTGTTGGTCCACCACCCCCGGATTGCGCAATCCCTCAACTGATATTCCGATTCTGGAAGGACATGTACAGTATGCCTACAAATGCCGCTCACATGAATCTTTTTAGGTGGTTTCATGGTCTTATCAACGGTGAGGTTGTCCACACCGTTACGGGTGGCCGATGCTAGGTATATTCCTATACGGACCATAGGGTCACATCACTAGATACGTTGATTAAATAGACTTCCGTGTTGAATTCTCAAGACAATCTCAATTCTACACGAGTCTAGATAGCCAATCGGTGCTTATCTCTAACCCCATAAGACATATTTTCCCTTGTGTTTCTCTCGTATTTCGCTCATGGGTACCGGAACCGAGGGTGGAGAGAGATTTGGTCGGGGTTTTGATATCGATGATATCCATTATCGATGTATTTCGAACCGGAGTTGTATCTCGCTTCTATTTTATTTTCATTTGGGATTCCAAGATCATTATTGGTCAATTTATTTAAAGTATTCCGGTTCAGATTTTAATGCTTGTTTATTGGATTTATCATAGGTCTTGAGTCGAGGTTGGTTCAACTTGCAACCCGAGGTGGACTCTTATGTTAAAGTAGTGGTTCGACCAAGACTCCTAGGGTGAGGTTTCATAGTACGGTAGTGTGTGATCTACCGTATAAATGTGTTGATGTCATTAGAACTAGGGCTCTCGGATTATACATCGTGTGATCTCTATATATGAAACTAATAAGTTTCGAGCAAAAGCTATTGTCCGTTAAATTGTGGCGTGTGATTCATCGTCCATGTTAGAACAGATATGCTAATTTAGAGTACTTACGATGATTATGTGTTGGTCCACCACCCCCGGATTGCGCAATCCCTCAACTGATATTCCGATTCTGGAAGGACATGTACAGTATGCCTACAAATGCTGCTCACATGAATCTTTTTAGGTGGTTTCATGGTCTTATCAACGGTGAGGTTGTCCACACTGTTACGGGTGGCTGATGCTAGGTATATTCCTATACGGACCATAGGGTCACATCACTAGATACGTTGATTAAATAGACTTCCGTGTTGAATTCTCAAGACAATCTCAATTCTACACGAGTCTAGATAGCCAATCGGTGCTTATCTCTAACCCCATAAGACATATTTTCCCTTGTGTTTCTCTCGTATTTCAGTCATGGGTACCGGAACCGAGGGTGGAGAGAGATTTGGTCGGGGTTTTGATATCGATGATATCCATTATCGATGTATTTCGAACCGGAGTTGTATCTCGCTTCGTTTTATTTTCATTTGGGATTCCAAGATCATTATTGGTCAATTTATTTAAAGTATTCCAGTTCAGATTTTAATGCTTGTTTATTGGATTTATCATAGGTCTTGAGTCGAGGTTGGTTCAACTTGCAACCTGAGGTGGACTCTTATGTTAAAGTAGTGGTTCGACCAAGACTCCTAGGGTGAGGTTTCATAGTACGGTAGTGTGTGATCTACCGTATAAATGTGTTGATGTCATTAGAACTAGGGCTCTCAGATTATACATCGTGTGATCTCTATATATGAAACTAATAAGTTTCGAGCAAAAGCTATTGTCCGTTAAATTGTGGCGTGTGATTCATCGTCCATGTTAGAACAGGATATGCTAATTTAGAGTACTTACGATGATTATGTGTTGGTCCACCACCCCCGGATTGCGCAATCCCTCAACTGATATTCCGATTCTGAAGGACATGTACGGTATGCCTACAAATGCTGCTCACATGAATCTTTTTAGGTGGTTTCATGGTCTTATCAACGGTGAGGTTGTCCACACTGTTACGGGTGGCTGATGCTAGGTATATTCCTATACGGACCATAGGGTCACATCACTAGATACAATGATTAAATAGACTTCCGTGTTGAATTCTCAGCACAATCTCAATTCTACACGAGTCTAGATAGCCAATCGGTGCTTATCTCTAACCCCATAAGACATATTTTCCCTTGTGTTTCTCTGTATTTCGACTCATGGGGTACCGGAACCGAGGGTGGAGAGAGATTTGGTCGGGGTTTTGATATCGATGATATCCATTATCGATGTATTTCGAACTGGAGTTGTATCTACTTCTGTTTTATTTTCATTAGGGATTCCAAGATCATTATTGGTCAATTTATTTAAAGTATTCCAGTTCAGATTTTAATGCTTGTTTATTGGATTTATCATAGGTCTTGAGTCGAGGTTGGTTCAACTTGCAACTTGAGGTGGACTCTTATGTTAAAGTAGTGGTTCGACCAAGACTCCTAGGGTGAGGTTTCATAGTACAGTAGTGTGTGATCTACCGTATAAATGTGTTGATGTCATTAGAACTAGGGCTCTCGCATTATACATCGTGTGATCTCTATATATGAAACTAATAAGTTTCGAGCAAAAGCTATTGTCCGTTAAATTGTGGCGTGTGA
Source organism: Linum usitatissimum (assembly GCA_030674075.2). Lineage (NCBI taxonomy): Eukaryota > Viridiplantae > Streptophyta > Magnoliopsida > Malpighiales > Linaceae > Linum > Linum usitatissimum. Next base: position 16,675 of record JAUJYP020001219.1, on the reverse strand, counting down.
TTCATCGTCCATGTTAGAACATGATATGCTAATTTAGAGTACTTACGATGATTATGTGTTGGTCCACCACCCCCGGATTGCGCAATCCCTCAACTGATATTCCGATTCTGGAAGGACATGTACAGTATGCCTACAAATGCTGCTCACATGAATCTTTTTAGGTGGTTTCATGGTCTTATCAACGGTGAGGTTGTCCACACTGTTACGGGTGGCTGATGCTAGGTATATTCCTATACGGACCATAGGGTCACATCACTAGATACAGTGATTAAATAGACTTCCGTGTTGAATTCTCAAGCACAATCTCAATTCTACACGAGTCTAGATAGCCAATCGGTGCTTATCTCTAACCCCATAAGACATATTTTCCCTTGTGTTTCTCTCGTATTTCGATCATGGGTACCGGAACCGAGGGTGGAGAGAGATTTGGTCGGGGTTTTGATATCAGATGATATCCATTATCGATGTATTTCTGAACTGGAGTTGTATCTGCTTCTGTTTTATTTTCATTTGGGATTCCAAGATCATTATTGGTCAATTTATTTAAAGTATTCCAGTTCAGATTTTAATGCTTGTTTATTGGATTTATCATAGGTCTTGAGTCGAGGTTGGTTCAACTTGCAACTTGAGGTGGACTCTTATGTTAAAGTAGTGGTTCGACCAAGACTCCTAGGGTGAGGTTTCATAGTACAGTAGTGTGTGATCTACCGTATAAATGTGTTGATGTCATTAGAACTAGGGCTCTCAGATTATACATCGTGTGATCTCTATATATGAAACTAATAAGTTTCGAGCAAAAGCTATTGTCCGTTAAATTGTGGCGTGTGATTCATCGTCCATGTTAGAACAGGATATGCTAATTTAGAGTACTTACGATGATTATGTGTTGGTCCACCACCCCCGGATTGCGCAATCCCTCAACCGATATTCCGATTCTGGAAGGACATGTACAGTATGCCTACAAATGCTGCTCACATGAATCTTTTTAGGTGGTTTCATGGTCTTATCAACGGTGAGGTTGTCCACACTGTTACGGGTGGCTGATGCTAGGTATATTCCTATACGGACCATAGGGTCACATCACTAGATACAGTGATTAAATAGACTTCCGTGTTGAATTCTCAGCACAATCTCAATTCTACACGAGTCTAGATAGCCAATCGGTGCTTATCTCTAACCCCATAAGACATATTTTCCCTTGTGTTTCTCTGTATTTCGATCATGGGTACTGGAACCGAGGGTGGAGAGAGATTTGGTCGGGGTTTTGATATCGATGATATCCATTATCGATGTATTTCGAACCGGAGTTGTATCTCGCTTCGTTTTATTTTCATTTGGGATTCCAAGATCATTATTGGTCAATTTATTTAAAGTATTCCGGTTCAGATTTTAATGCTTGTTTATTGGATTTATCATAGGTCTTGAGTCGAGGTTGGTTCAACTTGCAACTTGAGGTGGACTCTTATGTTAAAGTAGTGGTTCGACCAAGACTCCTAGGGTGAGGTTTCATTGTACAGTAGTGTGTGATCTACCGTATAAATGTGTTGATGTCATTAGAACTAGGGCTCTCAGATTATACATCGTGTGATCTCTATATATGAAACTAATAAGTTTCGAGCAAAAGCTATTGTCCGTTAAATTGTGGCGTGTGATTCATCGTCCATGTTAGAACAGGATATGCTAATTTAGAGTACTTACGATGATTATGTGTTGGTCCACCACCCCCGGATTGCGCAATCCCTCAACTGATATTCCGATTCTGGAAGGACATGTACAGTATGCCTACAAATGCTGCTCACATGAATCTTTTTAGGTGGTTTCATGGTCTTATCAACGGTGAGGTTGTCCACACTTGTTACGGGTGGCCGATGCTAGGTATATTCCTATACGGACCATAGGGTCACATCACTAGATACAGTGATTAAATAGACTTCCGTGTTGAATTCTCAGCACAATCTCAATTCTACACGAGTCTAGATAGCCAATCGGTGCTTATCTCTAACCCCATAAGACATATTTTCCCTTGTGTTTCTCTGTATTTCAGTCATGGGTACTGGAACTGAGGGTGGAGAGAGATTTGGTCGGGGTTTTGATATCAGATGATATCCATTATCGATGTATTTCTAAACTGGAGTTGTATCTGCTTCTATTTTATTTTCATTTGGGATTCCAAGATCATTATTGGTCAATTTATTTAAAGTATTCCAGTTCAGATTTTAATGCTTGTTTATTGGATTTATCATAGGTCTTGAGTCGAGGTTGGTTCAACTTGCAACTTGAGGTGGACTCTTATGTTAAAGTAGTGGTTCGACCAAGACTCCTAGGGTGAGGTTTCATAGTACGGTAGTGTGTGATCTACCGTATAAATGTGTTGATGTCATTAGAACTAGGGCTCTCAGATTATACATCGTGTGATCTCTATATATGAAACTAATAAGTTTCGAGCAAAAGCTATTGTCCGTTAAATTGTGGCGTGTGATTCATCGTCCATGTTAGAACAGGATATGCTAATTTAGAGTACTTACGATGATTATGTGTTGGTCCACCACCCCCGGATTGCGCAATCCCTCAACTGATATTCCGATTCTAGAAGGACATGTACGGTATGCCTACAAATGCTGCTCACATGAATCTTTTTAGGTGGTTTCATGGTCTTATCAACGGTGAGGTTGTCCACACTTTGTTACGGGTGGCCGATGCTAGGTATATTCCTATACGGACCATAGGGTCACATCACTAGATACGGTGATTAAATAGACTTCCGTGTTGAATTCTCAGCACAATCTCAATTCTACACGAGTCTAGATAGCCAATCGGTGCTTATCTCTAACCCCATAAGACATATTTTCCCTTGTGTTTCTCTCGTATTTCGAGTCATGGGTACTGGAACCGAGGGTGGAGAGAGATTTGGTCGGGGTTTTGATATCGATGATATCCATTATCGATGTATTTCGAACCGGAGTTGTATCTACTTCGTTTTATTTTCATTTGGGATTCCAAGATCATTATTGGTCAATTTATTTAAAGTATTCCGGTTCAGATTTTAATGCTTGTTTATTGGATTTATCATAGGTCTTGAGTCGAGGTTGGTTCAACTTGCAACTTGAGGTGGACTCTTATGTTAAAGTAGTGGTTCGACCAAGACTCCTAGGGTGAGGTTTCATAGTACAGTAGTGTGTGATCTACTGTATAAATGTGTTGATGTCATTAGAACTAGGGCTCTCAGATTATACATCGTGTGATCTCTATATATGAAACTAATAAGTTTCGAGCAAAAGCTATTGTCCGTTAAATTGTGGCGTGTGATTCATCGTCCATGTTAGAACAGGATATGCTAATTTAGAGTACTTACGATGATTATGTGTTGGTCCACCACCCCCGGATTGCGCAATCCCTCAACCGATATTCCGATTCTGGAAGGACATGTACAGTATGCCTACAAAATCTGCTCACATGAATCTTTTTAGGTGGTTTCATGGTCTTATCAACGGTGAGGTTGTCCACACTTTGTTACGGGTGGCCGATGCTAGGTATATTCCTATACGGACCATAGGGTCACATCACTAGATACGGTGATTAAATAGACTTCCGTGTTGAATTCTCGGCACAATCTCAATTCTACACGAGTCTAGATAGCCAATCGGTGCTTATCTCTAACCCCATAAGACATATTTTCCCTTGTGTTTCTCTCGTATTTCGGTCATGGGTACTGGAACCGAGGGTGGAGAGAGATTTGGTCGGGGTTTTGATATCGGATGATATCCATTATCGATGTATTTCGAACCGGAGTTGTATCTACTTCGTTTTATTTTCATTTGGGATTCCAAGATCATTATTGGTCAATTTATTTAAAGTATTCCGGTTCAGATTTTAATGCTTGTTTATTGGATTTATCATAGGTCTTGAGTCGAGGTTGGTTCAACTTGCAACTTGAGGTGGACTCTTATGTTAAAGTAGTGGTTCGACCAAGACTCCTAGGGTGAGGTTTCATAGTACAGTAGTGTGTGATCTACTGTATAAATGTGTTGATGTCATTAGAACTAGGGCTCTCAGATTATACATCGTGTGATCTCTATATATGAAACTAATAAGTTTCGAGCAAAAGCTATTGTCCGTTAAATTGTGGCGTGTGATTCATCGTCCATGTTAGAACAGGATATGCTAATTTAGAGTACTTACGATGATTATGTGTTGGTCCACCACCCCCGGATTGCGCAATCCCTCAACTGATATTCCGATTCTGGAAGGACATGTACAGTATGCCTACAAATGCTGCTCACATGAATCTTTTTAGGTGGTTTCATGGTCTTATCAACGGTGAGGTTGTCCACACTGTTACGGGTGGCTGATGCTAGGTATATTCCTATACGGACCATAGGGTCACATCACTAGATACGGTGATTAAATAGACTTCCGTGTTGAATTCTCAGCACAATCTCAATTCTACACGAGTCTAGATAGCCAATCGGTGCTTATCTCTAACCCCATAAGACATATTTTCCCTTGTGTTTCTCCGTATTTCGAGTCATGGGTACTGGAACCGAGGGTGGAGAGAGATTTGGTCGGGGTTTTGATATCGATGATATCCATTATCGATGTATTTCGAACCGGAGTTGTATCTACTTCTATTTTATTTTCATTTGGGATTCCAAGATCATTATTGGTCAATTTATTTAAAGTATTCCGGTTCAGATTTTAATGCTTGTTTATTGGATTTATCATAGGTCTTGAGTCGAGGTTGGTTCAACTTGCAACTTGAGGTGGACTCTTATGTTAAAGTAGTGGTTCGACCAAGACTCCTAGGGTGAGGTTTCATAGTACGGTAGTGTGTGATCTACTTGTATAAATGTGTTGATGTCATTAGAACTAGGGCTCTCAGATTATACATCGTGTGATCTCTATATATGAAACTAATAAGTTTCGAGCAAAAGCTATTGTCCGTTAAATTGTGGCGTGTGATTCATCGTCCATGTTAGAACAGGATATGCTAATTTAGAGTACTTACGATGATTATGTGTTGGTCCACCACCCCCGGATTGCGCAATCCCTCAACTGATATTCCGATTCTAGGAAGGACATGTACGGTATGCCTACAAATGCTGCTCACATGAATCTTTTTAGGTGGTTTCATGGTCTTATCAACGGTGAGGTTGTCCACACTGTTACGGGTGGCTGATGCTAGGTATATTCCTATACGGACCATAGGGTCACATCACTAGATACAGTGATTAAATAGACTTCCGTGTTGAATTCTCAGCACAATCTCAATTCTACACGAGTCTAGATAGCCAATCGGTGCTTATCTCTAACCCCATAAGACATATTTTCCCTTGTGTTTCTCTGTATTTCAGTCATGGGTACTGGAACTGAGGGTGGAGAGAGATTTGGTCGGGGTTTTGATATCAATGATATCCATTATCGATGTATTTTGAACTGGAGTTGTATCTACTTCTGTTTTATTTTCATTTGGGATTCCAAGATCATTATTGGTCAATTTATTTAAAGTATTCCAGTTCAGATTTTAATGCTTGTTTATTGGATTTATCATAGGTCTTGAGTCGAGGTTGGTTCAACTTGCAACTTGAGGTGGACTCTTATGTTAAAGTAGTGGTTCGACCAAGACTCCTAGGGTGAGGTTTCATAGTACGGTAGTGTGTGATCTACTTGTATAAATGTGTTGATGTCATTAGAACTAGGGCTCTCGGATTATACATCGTGTGATCTCTATATATGAAACTAATAAGTTTCGAGCAAAAGCTATTGTCCGTTAAATTGTGGCGTGTGATTCATCGTCCATGTTAGAACGGGATATGCTAATTTAGAGTACTTACGATGATTATGTGTTGGTCCACCACCCCCGGATTGCGCAATCCCTCAAGCGATATTCCGATTCTAGAAGGACATGTACGGTATGCCTACAAATGCTGCTCACATGAATCTTTTTAGGTGGTTTCATGGTCTTATCAACGGTGAGGTTGTCCACACTGTTACGGATGGTTGATGCTAGGTATATTCCTATACGGACCATAGGGTCACATCACTAGAGATAGTGATTAAATAGACTTCCGTGTTGAATTCTCGGCACAATCTCAATTCTACACGAGTCTAGATAGCCAATCGGTGCTTATCTCTAACCCCATAAGACATATTTTCCCTTGTGTTTCTCTGTATTTCGAGTCATGGGTACTTTGAACCGAGGGTGGAGAGAGATTTGGTCAGGGTTTTGATATCAGATGATATCCATTGTCGATGTATTTCGAACTGGAGTTGTATCTGCTTCTATTTTATTTTCATTAGGGATTCCAAGATCATTATTGGTCAATTTATTTAAAGTATTCCAGTTCAGTTTTTAATGCTTGTTTATTGGATTTATCATAGGTCTTGAGTCGAGGTTGGTTCAACTTGCAACCTGAGGTGGACTCTTATGTTAAAGTAGTGGTTCGACCAAGACTCCTAGGGTGAGGTTTCATAGTACAGTAGTGTGTGATCTACTTGTATAAATGTGTTGATGTCATTAGAACTAGGGCTCTCAGATTATACATCGTGTGATCTCTATATATGAAACTAATAAGTTTCGAGCAAAAGCTATTGTCCGTTAAATTGTGGCGTGTGATTCATCGTCCATGTTAGAACAGGATATGCTAATTTAGAGTACTTACGATGATTATGTGTTGGTCCACCACCCCCGGATTGCGCAATCCCTCAAGCGATATTCCGATTCTGGAAGGACATGTACGGTATGCCTACAAATGCTGCTCACATGAATCTTTTTAGGTGGTTTCATGGTCTTATCAACGGTGAGGTTGTCCACACTTTGTTACGGGTGGTGATGCTAGGTATATTCCTATACGGACCATAGGGTCACATCACTAGATACGGTGATTAAATAGACTTCCGTGTTGAATTCTCGGCACAATCTCAATTCTACACGAGTCTAGATAGCCAATCGGTGCTTATCTCTAACCCCATAAGACATATTTTCCCTTGTGTTTGTCTGTATTTCAGTCATGGGTACTGGAACTGAGGGTGGAGAGAGATTTGGTCGGGGTTTTGATATCAGATGATATCCATTATCGATGTATTTCTGAACTGGAGTTGTATCTGCTTCTGTTTTATTTTCATTTGGGATTCCAAGATCATTATTGGTCAATTTATTTAAAGTATTCCAGTTCAGATTTTAATGCTTGTTTATTGGATTTATCATAGGTCTTGAGTCGAGGTTGGTTCAACTTGCAACTTGAGGTGGACTCTTATGTTAAAGTAGTGGTTCGACCAAGACTCCTAGGGTGAGGTTTCATAGTACAGTAGTGTGTGATCTACTGTATAAATGTGTTGATGTCATTAGAACTAGGGCTCTCAGATTATACATCGTGTGATCTCTATATATGAAACTAATAAGTTTCGAGCAAAAGCTATTGTCCGTTAAATTGTGGCGTGTGATTCATCGTCCATGTTAGAACGGGATATGCTAATTTAGAGTACTTACGATGATTATGTGTTGGTCCACCACCCCCGGATTGCGCAATCCCTCAACCGATATTCCGATTCTGGAAGGACATGTACGGTATGCCTACAAATGCTGCTCACATGAATCTTTTTAGGTGGTTTCATGGTCTTATCAACGGTGAGGTTGTCCACACTTTTTACGGGTGGTGATGCTAGGTATATTCCTATACGGACCATAGGGTCACATCACTAGATACGGTGATTAAATAGACTTCCGTGTTGAATTCTCGGCACAATCTCAATTCTACACGAGTCTAGATAGCCAATCGGTGCTTATCTCTAACCCCATAAGACATATTTTCCCTTGTGTTTCTCTGTATTTCGATCATGGGTACTTTGGAACCGAGGGTGGAGAGAGATTTGGTCGGGGTTTTGATATCGATGATATCCATTATCGATGTATTTCTGAACTGGAGTTGTATCTGCTTCTATTTTATTTTCATTAGGGATTCCAAGATCATTATTGGTCAATTTATTTAAAGTATTCCAGTTCAGTTTTTAATGCTTGTTTATTGGATTTATCATAGGTCTTGAGTCGAGGTTGGTTCAACTTGCAACCTGAGGTGGACTCTTATGTTAAAGTAGTGGTTCGACCAAGACTCCTAGGGTGAGGTTTCATAGTACAGTAGTGTGTGATCTACTTGTATAAATGTGTTGATGTCATTAGAACTAGGGCTCTCAGATTATACATCGTGTGATCTCTATATATGAAACTAATAAGTTTCGAGCAAAAGCTATTGTCCGTTAAATTGTGGCGTGTGATTCATCGTCCATGTTAGAACAGGATATGCTAATTTAGAGTACTTACGATGATTATGTGTTGGTCCACCACCCCCGGATTGCGCAATCCCTCAAGCGATATTCCGATTCTAGAAGGACATGTACGGTATGCCTACAAATGCTGCTCACATGAATCTTTTTAGGTGGTTTCATGGTCTTATCAACGGTGAGGTTGTCCACACTTTTACGGGTGGCGATGCTAGGTATATTCCTATACGGACCATAGGGTCACATCACTAGATACGGTGATTAAATAGACTTCCGTGTTGAATTCTCGGCACAATCTCAATTCTACACGAGTCTAGATAGCCAATCGGTGCTTATCTCTAACCCCATAAGACATATTTTCCCTTGTGTTTCTACGTATTTCGATCATGGGTACTGAACCGAGGGTGGAGAGAGATTTGGTCGGGGTTTTGATATCAGATGATATCCTGTATCGATGTATTTCTGAACTGGAGTTGTATCTACTTCTGTTTTATTTTCATTTGGGATTCCAAGATCATTATTGGTCAATTTATTTAAAGTATTCCAGTTCAGATTTTAATGCTTGTTTATTGGATTTATCATAGGTCTTGAGTCGAGGTTGGTTCAACTTGCAACTTGAGGTGGACTCTTATGTTAAAGTAGTGGTTCGACCAAGACTCCTAGGGTGAGGTTTCATAGTACAGTAGTGTGTGATCTACTTGTATAAATGTGTTGATGTCATTAGAACTAGGGCTCTCGGATTATACATCGTGTGATCTCTATATATGAAACTAATAAGTTTCGAGCAAAAGCTATTGTCCGTTAAATTGTGGCGTGTGATTCATCGTCCATGTTAGAACGGGATATGCTAATTTAGAGTACTTACGATGATTATGTGTTGGTCCACCACCCCCGGATTGCGCAATCCCTCAAGTGATATTCCGATTCTGGAAGGACATGTACAGTATGCCTACAAATGTTGCTCACATGAATCTTTTTAGGTGGTTTCATGGTCTTATCAACGGTGAGGTTGTCCACACTTGTTACGGGTGGCTGATGCTAGGTATATTCCTATACGGACCATAGGGTCACATCACTAGATACAGTGATTAAATAGACTTCCGTGTTGAATTCTCGGCACAATCTCAATTCTACACGAGTCTAGATAGCCAATCGGTGCTTATCTCTAACCCCATAAGACATATTTTCCCTTGTGTTTCTCTGTATTTCGGTCATGGGTACTGGACCGAGGGTGGAGAGAGATTTGGTCAGGGTTTTGATATCAGATGATATCCATTATCGATGTATTTCGAACTGGAGTTGTATCTACTTCTATTTTATTTTCATTAGGGATTCCAAGATCATTATTGGTCAATTTATTTAAAGTATTCCAGTTCAGATTTTAATGCTTGTTTATTGGATTTATCATAGGTCTTGAGTCGAGGTTGGTTCAACTTGCAACTTGAGGTGGACTCTTATGTTAAAGTAGTGGTTCGACCAAGACTCCTAGGGTGAGGTTTCATAGTACGGTAGTGTGTGATCTATTGTATAAATGTGTTGATGTCATTAGAACTAGGGCTCTCAGATTATACATCGTGTGATCTCTATATATGAAACTAATAAGTTTCGAGCAAAAGCTATTGTCCGTTAAATTGTGGCGTGTGATTCATCGTCCATGTTAGAACAGGATATGCTAATTTAGAGTACTTACGATGATTATGTGTTGGTCCACCACCCCCGGATTGCGCAATCCCTCAAGCGATATTCCGATTCTGGAAGGACATGTACGGTATGCCTACAAATGCTGCTCACATGAATCTTTTTAGGTGGTTTCATGGTCTTATCAACGGTGAGGTTGTCCACACTTGTTACGGGTGGTCGATGCTAGGTATATTCCTATACGGACCATAGGGTCACATCACTAGATACAGTGATTAAATAGACTTCCGTGTTGAATTCTCAGCACAATCTCAATTCTACACGAGTCTAGATAGCCAATCGGTGCTTATCTCTAACCCCATAAGACATATTTTCCCTTGTGTTTCTCTGTATTTCAGTCATGGGTACTTTGGAACCGAGGGTGGAGAGAGATTTGGTCGGGGTTTTGATATCGGATGATATCCATTATCGATGTATTTCGAACCGGAGTTGTATCTACTTCGTTTTATTTTCATTAGGGATTCCAAGATCATTATTGGTCAATTTATTTAAAGTATTCCGGTTCAGATTTTAATGCTTGTTTATTGGATTTATCATAGGTCTTGAGTCGAGGTTGGTTCAACTTGCAACTTGAGGTGGACTCTTATGTTAAAGTAGTGGTTCGACCAAGACTCCTAGGGTGAGGTTTCATAGTACAGTAGTGTGTGATCTACTGTATAAATGTGTTGATGTCATTAGAACTAGGGCTCTCAGATTATACATCGTGTGATCTCTATATATGAAACTAATAAGTTTCGAGCAAAAGCTATTGTCCGTTAAATTGTGGCGTGTGATTCATCGTCCATGTTAGAACAGGATATGCTAATTTAGAGTACTTACGATGATTATGTGTTGGTCCACCACCCCCGGATTGCGCAATCCCTCAAGCGATATTCCGATTCTAGAAGGACATGTACGGTATGCCTACAAATGCTTTGCTCACATGAATCTTTTTAGGTGGTTTCATGGTCTTATCAACGGTGAGGTTGTCCACACTTTTTACGGGTGGTCGATGCTAGGTATATTCCTATACGGACCATAGGGTCACATCACTAGATACGGTGATTAAATAGACTTCCGTGTTGAATTCTCGGCACAATCTCAATTCTACACGAGTCTAGATAGCCAATCGGTGCTTATCTCTAACCCCATAAGACATATTTTCCCTTGTGTTTCTCTGTATTTCGATCATGGGTACTTGGAACCGAGGGTGGAGAGAGATTTGGTCGGGGTTTTGATATCAGATGATATCCATTATCGATGTATTTCTGAACTGGAGTTGTATCTTCTTCTGTTTTATTTTCATTAGGGATTCCAAGATCATTATTGGTCAATTTATTTAAAGTATTCCAGTTCAGATTTTAATGCTTGTTTATTGGATTTATCATAGGTCTTGAGTCGAGGTTGGTTCAACTTGCAACTTGAGGTGGACTCTTATGTTAAAGTAGTGGTTCGACCAAGACTCCTAGGGTGAGGTTTCATAGTACAGTAGTGTGTGATCTACTGTATAAATGTGTTGATGTCATTAGAACTAGGGCTCTCAGATTATACATCGTGTGATCTCTATATATGAAACTAATAAGTTTCGAGCAAAAGCTATTGTCCGTTAAATTGTGGCGTGTGATTCATCGTCCATGTTAGAACAGGATATGCTAATTTAGAGTACTTACGATGATTATGTGTTGGTCCACCACCCCCGGATTGCGCAATCCCTCAACTGATATTCCGATTCTGGAAGGACATGTACGGTATGCCTACAAATGCTGCTCACATGAATCTTTTTAGGTGGTTTCATGGTCTTATCAACGGTGAGGTTGTCCACACTTGTTACGGGTGGTCGATGCTAGGTATATTCCTATACGGACCATAGGGTCACATCACTAGATACGGTGATTAAATAGACTTCCGTGTTGAATTCTCGGCACAATCTCAATTCTACACGAGTCTAGATAGCCAATCGGTGCTTATCTCTAACCCCATAAGACATATTTTCCCTTGTGTTTCTCTGTATTTCAGTCATGGGTACTGGAACTGAGGGTGGAGAGAGATTTGGTCGGGGTTTTGATATCAGATGATATCCATTATCGATGTATTTCTGAACTGGAGTTGTATCTTCTTCTGTTTTATTTTCATTAGGGATTCCAAGATCATTATTGGTCAATTTATTTAAAGTATTCCAGTTCAGATTTTAATGCTTGTTTATTGGATTTATCATAGGTCTTGAGTCGAGGTTGGTTCAACTTGCAACTTGAGGTGGACTCTTATGTTAAAGTAGTGGTTCGACCAAGACTCCTAGGGTGAGGTTTCATAGTACGGTAGTGTGTGATCTACTTGTATAAATGTGTTGATGTCATTAGAACTAGGGCTCTCAGATTATACATCGTGTGATCTCTATATATGAAACTAATAAGTTTCGAGCAAAAGCTATTGTCCGTTAAATTGTGGCGTGTGATTCATCGTCCATGTTAGAACAGGATATGCTAATTTAGAGTACTTACGATGATTATGTGTTGGTCCACCATCCACGGATTGCGCAATCCCTCAACTGATATTCCGATTCTAGAAGGACATGTACAGTATGCCTACAAATGCTGCTCACATGAATCTTTTTAGGTGGTTTCATGGTCTTATCAACGGTGAGGTTGTCCACACTGTTACGGGTGGTCGATGCTAGGTATATTCCTATACGGACCATAGGGTCACATCACTAGAGACGGTGATTAAATAGACTTCCGTGTTGAATTCTCAGCACAATCTCAATTCTACACGAGTCTAGATAGCCAATCGGTGCTTATCTCTAACCCCATAAGACATATTTTCCCTTGTGTTTCTCTCGTATTTCGATCATGGGTACTGGAACTGAGGGTGGAGAGAGATTTGGTCGGGGTTTTGATATCAGATGATATCCATTATCGATGTATTTCTGAACTGGAGTTGTATCTGCTTCTGTTTTATTTTCATTAGGGATTCCAAGATCATTATTGGTCAATTTATTTAAAGTATTCCGTTCAGATTTTAATGCTTGTTTATTGGATTTATCATAGGTCTTGAGTCGAGGTTGGTTCAACTTGCAACCTGAGGTGGACTCTTATGTTAAAGTAGTGGTTCGACCAAGACTCCTAGGGTGAGGTTTCATAGTACAGTAGTGTGTGATCTACTGTATAAATGTGTTGATGTCATTAGAACTAGGGCTCTCAGATTATACATCGTGTGATCTCTATATATGAAACTAATAAGTTTCGAGCAAAAGCTATTGTCCGTTAAATTGTGGCGTGTGATTCATCGTCCATGTTAGAACAGGATATGCTAATTTAGAGTACTTACGATGATTATGTGTTGGTCCACCACCCCCGGATTGCGCAATCCCTCAACTGATATTCCGATTCTGGAAGGACATGTACAGTATGCCTACAAATGCTGCTCACATGAATCTTTTTAGGTGGTTTCATGGTCTTATCAACGGTGAGGTTGTCCACACTGTTACGGGTGGCTGATGCTAGGTATATTCCTATACGGACCATAGGGTCACATCACTAGATACGGTGATTAAATAGACTTCCGTGTTGAATTCTCAGCACAATCTCAATTCTACACGAGTCTAGATAGCCAATCGGTGCTTATCTCTAACCCCATAAGACATATTTTCCCTTGTGTTTCTCTCGTATTTCGAGTCATGGGTACCGGAACTGAGGGTGGAGAGAGATTTGGTCGGGGTTTTGATATCAGATGATATCCTGTATCGATGTATTTCTGAACTGGAGTTGTATCTTCTTCTGTTTTATTTTCATTAGGGATTCCAAGATCATTATTGGTCAATTTATTTAAAGTATTCCAGTTCAGATTTTAATGCTTGTTTATTGGATTTATCATAGGTCTTGAGTCGAGGTTGGTTCAACTTGCAACCTGAGGTGGACTCTTATGTTAAAGTAGTGGTTCGACCAAGACTCCTAGGGTGAGGTTTCATAGTACAGTAGTGTGTGATCTACTGTATAAATGTGTTGATGTCATTAGAACTAGGCTCTCAGATTATACATCGTGTGATCTCTATATATGAAACTAATAAGTTTCGAGCAAAAGCTATTGTCCGTTAAATTGTGGCGTGTGATTCATCGTCCATGTTAGAACAGGATATGCTAATTTAGAGTACTTACGATGATTATGTGTTGGTCCACCACCCCCGGATTGCGCAATCCCTCAAGCGATATTCCGATTCCGGAAGGACATGTACAGTATGCCTACAAATGCTGCTCACATGAATCTTTTTAGGTGGTTTCATGGTCTTATCAACGGTGAGGTTGTCCACACTTTGTTACGGGTGGTCGATGCTAGGTATATTCCTATACGGACCATAGGGTCACATCACTAGATGCAGTGATTAAATAGACTTCCGTGTTGAATTCTCAGCACAATCTCAATTCTACACGAGTCTAGATAGCCAATCGGTGCTTATCTCTAACCCCATAAGACATATTTTCCCTTGTGTTTCTCTGTATTTCAATCATGGGTACTGGAACTGAGGGTGGACAGAGAGTTGGTCGGGGTTTTGATATCAGATGATATCCATTATCGATGTATTTCGAACCGGAGTTGTATCTTGCTTTTGTTTTATTTTCATTAGGGATTCCAAGATCATTATTGGTCAATTTATTTAAAGTATTCCGGTTCAGATTTTAATGCTTGTTTATTGGATTTATCATAGGTCTTGAGTCGAGGTTGGTTCAACTTGCAACCTGAGGTGGACTCTTATGTTAAAGTAGTGGTTCGACCAAGACTCCTAGGGTGAGGTTTCATAGTACAGTAGTGTGTGATCTACTGTATAAATGTGTTGATGTCATTAGAACTAGGGCTCTCAGATTATACATCGTGTGATCTCTATATATGAAACTAATAAGTTTCGAGCAAAAGCTATTGTCCTTTAAATTGTGGCGTGTGATTCATCGTCCATGTTAGAACAGGATATGCTAATTTAGAGTACTTACGATGATTATGTGTTGGTCGACCACCCCCGGATTGCGCAATCCCTCAAGTGATATTCCGATTCCGGAAGGACATGTACGAGTATGCCTACAAATGCTGCTCACATGAATCTTTTTAGGTGGTTTCATGGTCTTATCAACGGTGAGGTTGTCCACACCGTTACGGGTGGCCGATGCTAGGTATATTCCTATACGGACCATAGGGTCACATCACTAGATACGGTGATTAAATAGACTTCCGTGTTGAATTCTCGGCACAATCTCAATTCTACACGAGTCTAGATAGCCAATCGGTGCTTATCTCTAACCCCATAAGACATATTTTCCCTTGTGTTTCTCTGTATTTCAGTCATGGGTACTGGAACTGAGGGTGGAGAGAGATTTGGTCGGGGTTTTGATATCAGATGATATCCATTATCGATGTATTTCTGAACTGGAGTTGTATCTTCTTCTGTTTTATTTTCATTAGGGATTCCAAGATCATTATTGGTCAATTTATTTAAAGTATTCCGGTTCGGATTTTAATGCTTGTTTATTGGATTTATCATAGGTCTTGAGTCGAGGTTGGTTCAACTTGCAACTTGAGGTGGACTCTTATGTTAAAGTAGTGGTTCGACCAAGACTCCTAGGGTGAGGTTTCATAGTACAGTAGTGTGTGATCTACTGTATAAATGTGTTGATGTCATTAGAACTAGGGCTCTCAGATTATACATCGTGTGATCTCTATATATGAAACTAATAAGTTTCGAGCAAAAGCTATTGTCCGTTAAATTGTGGCGTGTGATTCATCGTCCATGTTAGAACAGGATATGCTAATTTAGAGTACTTACGATGATTATGTGTTGGTCCACCACCCCCGGATTGCGCAATCCCTCAACTGATATTCCGATTCTAGAAGGACATGTACAGTATGCCTACAAATGCTGCTCACATGAATCTTTTTAGGTGGTTTCATGGTCTTATCAACGGTGAGGTTGTCCACACTGTTACGGGTGGCTGATGCTAGGTATATTCCTATACGGACCATAGGGTCACATCACTAGATACAGTGATTAAATAGACTTCCGTGTTGAATTCTCAGCACAATCTCAATTCTACACGAGTCTAGATAGCCAATCGGTGCTTATCTCTAACCCCATAAGACATATTTTCCCTTGTGTTTCTCCGTATTTCGATCATGGGTACTGAACCGAGGGTGGAGAGAGATTTGGTCGGGGTTTTGATATCGGATGATATCCATTATCGATGTATTTCCGAACCGGAGTTGTATCTTCTTTTGTTTTATTTTCATTAGGGATTCCAAGATCATTATTGGTCAATTTATTTAAAGTATTCCGGTTCAGATTTTAATGCTTGTTTATTGGATTTATCATAGGTCTTGAGTCGAGGTTGGTTCAACTTGCAACTTGAGGTGGACTCTTATGTTAAAGTAGTGGTTCGACCAAGACTCCTAGGGTGAGGTTTCATAGTACAGTAGTGTGTGATCTACTGTATAAATGTGTTGATGTCATTAGAACTAGGGCTCTCAGATTATACATCGTGTGATCTCTATATATGAAACTAATAAGTTTCGAGCAAAAGCTATTGTCCGTTAAATTGTGGCGTGTGATTCATCGTCCATGTTAGAACAGGATATGCTAATTTAGAGTACTTACGATGATTATGTGTTGGTCCACCACCCCCGGATTGCGCAATCCCTCAACTGATATTCCGATTCTGGAAGGACATGTACGAGTATGCCTACAAAT
>JAUJYP020001218.1:0-113381 GCA_030674075.2 Linum usitatissimum | reverse complement strand
AAGGTGCACAATCCATGGTGTATGGTCCAAGTGCATCATACCTAGGTCAATTGTGCATCATGCATGATGGAAGTGCACCATACCATAATGTACGGTACATGGTGAATGGCGGATCTACAGTCGACTCTACTGTACGAGGTGCACGCGGCAATAGTAAAAATACAAAGTGGAATTTTGAGTACACCAAGGTGCACTATACAAAGTGGAATGTTTAAGTACACCAAGGAGCATGATGCATATTGCATGGCGGAAGTACAAACTACAACGGTGCATTGTGCATAGTGGAAATGCCCTATACCAAGGTGCACGATCCATGGTGCATGGTGGACGTGCATCGTACCTAGTCGAAATGTGCGTAATGCATGATGGAAGTGCACCATACCGAGGTACGATGCATGGTGAATGGCGGAAGTACATCATACCATAATAGTGAGTGCACCGTATGGAGGTGAAAGTACTAGGTGAATGGTGGGAGTTGGCTCTACCAAGATGCACTATACGTAGTGCAATTGCGATACAATAAGGGACATGATGCATATTGCATGGTGGAATTACAAACTAAAAAGGTGCACTGTGCGTAATGGAACAATGCACAATACCAAGGTGCACAGCATCATACATGGTCCAGCATGGTGGAATTCCATCATACCTAGGTCAATTGTGCATAATGCATGATGGAATTGCACCATACCATAATGTACGGTGCATGGTGAATGGCGGAACTACATCATTCTAATGTGCAAGGTGCATAGTGGAAGTGCACCGTATTGAGGTTAAGAGTACTAGGTGGATGGTGGGAGTTCGCTTTACCAAGATGCACTATACATAGTGCAATTGCAGTATAGTAAGGAACATGGGGCATATTGCATGGTGGAAGTACAAACTAAAAAGGTGCATTGCGCGTAGTAGTAATGCACTGTACTAAGATGCACAATCCATGGTGTATGGTGGAAGTGCATCATACCTAGGTCAATTGTGCATAATGCATGATGGAAGTGCACCATACCATAATGTACGGTTCATGGTGAATGGCAGAATTACATAATTCTAATTTGCTACGTGCATATTGGAGTCCACCGTACAAAGGTGCAAAGTACAAGCTGGATGCTAGGAGTACAATATACAAAATTGCACTGTGGATACTAGAAATTACACTATACTAAGGTAAACGGTGGATATTGCATGGTGGAAGTGCACCGTATGGAGGTTAAAAGTACTAGGTGAATGGTGGGAGTTCGCTCTACCAAGATTCACTATACGTAGTGCAATTGCAGTATAATAAGGTACATGATGCATATTGCATGGTGGAATTACAAACTAAAAGGGTGCACTGCGCATAGTAGTAATGCACTGTACTAAGGTGCACAATCCATGGTGCAAGGTGGAAGCGCATCTTACCAAGATCAATTGTGCATAACGCATGATGGAAGATCCCCATACCATAGTTGATGTTGCATATTGAATGGTGGAACTATATCATTGTAATGTGCAAGGTGCATAGTGGAAGTGTACCGTACTAAGGTGGACAGTACAAGGTGGGTGGTGGGAGTGCAGTATACCAATATGCACTGTACATAGTGGAATTGCACAATAGTAAGAGGTACACGGTGCATATGTCCTGGTAGAAGTACAAAATACAAAGGTGCACTCCGTATAGTGGAAATGCACTAAACTAAGGTGCAAGATCCATAATGCATGGTGGAGATGCATCGTATCAAGGTAAACTAAGCACAATGCATGATAGAAGTGCAAAATACCATAGTACACGGTGCATGGTGAATGATGGACTACATCATTCTAATTTTCCAGGAGCATAGTGGAAGTGCATCGTACTAAGGTGCCAAGCGCAAGGTAGATGGATGGAGTGGACTATACCAAGGTGCACTGTACAAAGTGGAATTTCAATACACCAAGGAGAACGGTGCATATTGCTTGGCAGAAGTACAAAATATAAAGGTGCACTGTGCATGGTGGAAATGCACTATACCAAGGTGTAAGATCCATGGTGGAAGATGCATCGTACCAAGGTCAAATGTGCATAATGCATGATGGAAGTGCACCATACCATAATGTACGGTGCATGGTGAATGGCGGAACTACATCATTCTAATGAGCAAGGTGCATAGTGGAAGTTCACCGTATTGAGGTTAAAAGTACTAGGTATCAGGTGGGAGTTTGCTTTACCAAGATGCACTATACATAGTGTAATTGCAGTAGAGTAAGGAACATGGTGCATATTGCATGGTGGAAGTACAAACTATAAAGGTGCATTGCGCGTAGTAGTAATGCACCGTTTGTACTAAGGATGCGCAATCCATGGTGTATGGTGAAAGTGCATCATACCTTGGTCAATTCTGCATAATGCATGATGGAAGTGCAACATACCATAATGTACGGTCAGTGCATGGTGAATGGCGGAGAGTGGCTAACAACATAATTCTAATTTGCAAGCGTGGAATGGAATATACCCATGTATGAGGAAGTCACAACAAAGGTGCAAAGTACAAGGTGGACATGAGAGGGGGAAATATAGTAAATTGCACTATGGAGACTAGAGCACACTATACCAAGGTAAACGATGGATATTCCATGGTGGAAGTGCACAATAAAAAGTACAACGGCCCTGCACAAATACATGTGCGTAGTGGAAATGCACTGTACTAAGGTGCACGATCCATGGTGCATGGTGGACGCGCATCGTCTTACCAAGCTCAATTGTGCATAGTTATGCATGATGGAAGTGCACCATACCGGAAAATACGATCAGTTACTATATCACGCAAGATGGAAGTTCACCATACCATAGTTCTGGGCATGTTAATGGTGGAAGTACATCATTGTAATGTGCAAGGTGCATAGTGGAAGTGTACCGTACTAAGGTGGAAAATACTAGGTGGGTGGTGGGAGTGCGGTATACCAATATGCACCGTACACGTAGTGGAATTGCACAATAGTAAGTGGTACACGATGCATATTGCATGGTGGAAGTACAAAATAAAAAGGTGCACTCTGTATAGTGGAAATGCACTAAACTAAGGTGCACGATCCATGGTGTATGGTGGAGATGCATCGTATCAAGGTAAACTGAGCATAATGCATGGTAGAAGTGCATAATACCATAGGTACACGGTGCATGGTGAATGATGGAACTACAACATTCTAATTTTCCAGGAGCATAGTGGAAGTGCATCGTACTTAGGTGCCAAGCGCAAGGGGATGGAGGGAGTGGACTATACCAAGGTGCAATCGTACAAAGTGGAATTTCAATACACCAAGGAGCACGGTGCATATTGCATGGCGTATGTACAAAATACAAAGGTGCATCTGGCATGGTGGAAATGCACTATACCAAGGTGTAAGATCCATGGTGCGTGGTGGAAGTGCATCGTACCAAGGTCAAATGTGCATAATGCATGATGGAAGTGCACCATACCATAATGTACAATACATGGTGAATGGCGGAACTACATCATTCTAATGTGCAAGGTGGATAGGGGAAGTGCACCGTATTGAGGTTAAAAGTACTAGGTGGATGGTGGGAGTTCGCTTTACCAAGATGCACTATACATAGTGCAATTGCGGGTATAGTAAGGAACATGGGGCATATTGCATGGTGGAAGTACAAACTAAAAAGGTGCATTGCGCGTAGTAGTAATGCACTGTACTAAGATGCACAATCCATGGTGTATGGTGGAAGTGCATCATACCTAGGTCAATTGTGCATAATGCATGATGGAAGTGCACCATACCATAATGTACGGCGCATGGTGAATGGCATAATTACATAATTCTAATTTGCAACGTGCATATTGGAAGTCCACCGTACAAAGGTGCAAAGTACAAAGCTGGGGATGCTAGGAGAAATATACAAAATTGCACTATGGATACTAGAAATTGCACTATACTAAGGTAAACGATGGATATTCCATGGTGGAAGTCCGAAAAACTACAAAGGTGCACAGCGCATAGTGGAAATGCACTCTTACTAAGGTGCACAATCCATGGTGCAAGGTGGAAGCGCATCTTACCAAGATCAATTGTGCATAACGCATGATGGAAGATCACCATACCATAGTTGATGTTGCATGTTGAATGGTGGAACTATATCATTGTAATGTGCAAGGTGCATAGTGGAAGTGTACCGTACTAAGGTGGACGAGTACAAGGTGGGTGGTGGGAGTGCAGTATACCAATATGCACTTTACACAGTGGAATTGCACAATAGTAAGAGGTACACGGTGCATATTTCATGGTAGAAGTACAAAATACAAAGGTGCACTCCGTATAGTGGAAATGCACTAAACTAAGGTGCAAGATCCATAATGCATGGTGGTGGAGATGCATCGTATCAAGGTAAACTAAGCATAATGCATGATAGAAGTGCAAAATACCATAGTACACGGTGCATGGTGAATGATGGAACTACATCATTCTAATTTTCCAGGAGCATAGTGGAAGTGCATCGTACTAAGGTGCCAAGCGCAAGGTAGATGGATGGAGTGGACTATACCAAGGTGCACTGTACAAAGTGGAATTTCAATACACCAAGGAGAACGGTGCATATTGCTTGGCAGAAGTACAAAATATAAAGGTGCACTGTGCATGGTGGAAATGCACTATACCAAGGTGTAAGATCCATGGTGCATGGTGGAAGTGCATCGTACCAAGGTCAAATGTGCATAATGCATGATGGAAGTGCACCATACCATAATGTACGGTGCATGGTGAATGGCGGAACTACATCATTCTAATGAGCAAGGTGCATAGTGGAAGTGCACCGTATTGAGGTTAAAAGTACTAGGTATCAGGTGGGAGTTTGCTTTACCAAGATGCACTATACATAGTGTAATTGCAGTAAAGTAAGGAACATGGTGCATATTGCATGGTGGAAGTACAAACTATAAAGGTGCATTGCGCGTAGTAGTAATGCACTGTACTAAGATGCGCAATCCATGGTGTATGGTGAAAGTGCATCGTACCTAGGTCAATTCTGCATAATGCATGATGGAAATGCAACATACCATAATGTACGTCATGGTGAATGGGTAACTACATAATTCTAATTTGCAACGTGCATATTGGAAGTCCACCGTACAAAGGTGCAAAGTACAAGCTGGATGCTAGAGGGAAATATACAAAATTGCACTATGGATACTGGAAATTGCACTATACCAAGGTAAACGATGGATATTCCATGGTGGAAGTACAAACTACAAAGGTGCACTATGCATAGTGGAAATGCACTCTACTAAGGTGCACAATCCATGGTGCAAGGTGGAAGCGCATCTTACCAAGATCAATTGTGCATAACGCAAGATGGAAGTTCACCATACCATAGTTCATGGTGCATGTTAATGGTGGAAGTATATCATTGTAATGTGCAAGGTGCATAGTGGAAGTGTACCGTACTAAGGTGGACAAGTAAGGGTGGGTGGTGGGAGTGCGATTATACCAATATGCACCGTACACAGTGGAATTGCACAATAGTAAGTGGTATACGTTGCATATTTCATGGTAGAAGTACAAAATACAAAGGTGCACTCCATATAGTGGAAATGCACTAAACTAAGGTGCAAGATCCATAATGTATGGTGGAGATGCATCGTATCAAGGTAAACTAAGCATAATGCATGATAGAAGTGCATAAAGCCAAGGAGCACGGTGCATATTGCATGGCAGATGTACAAAATACACAAGGTGCAAATGGCGGGGTAGTGCATGGTGGAAATGCACTATACCAAGGTGCAAGATCCATGGTGCGTGGTGGAAGTGCATCGTACCAAGGTCAAATGCGCATAATGCATGATGGAAGTGCACCACACCATAATGTACGATTACATGGTGAATGGCGGAACTACATCATTCTAATGTGCAAGGTGCGTAGGGGAAGTGCACCGTATTGAGGTTAAAAGTACTAGGTGGATGGTGGGGAGTTTGCTTTACCAAGATGCACTATACATAGTGCAATTGCAGTATAGTAAGGAACATGGTGCATATTACATGGTGGAAGTACAAACTATAAAGGTGCATTGCGTAGTAGTAATGCACTGTACTAAGATGCACAATCCATGGTGTATGGTGGAAGTGCATCGTACCTAGGTCAATTCTGCATAATGCATGATGGAAATGCAACAGACCATAAGTACGCTGCATGGTGAATGGCAGAACTAGATAATTCTTATTTGCAACGTGCATATTGGAAGTCCACCGTACAAAGGTGCAAAGTACAAGCTGGATGCTAGGAGGGAAATATACAAAATTGCACTATGGATACTAGAAATTGCACTATACCAAGGTAAACGATGGATATTCCATGGTGGAAGTACAAACTACAATGGTGCACAGCGCAGAGTGGAAATGCACTCTACTAAGGTGCACAACCCATGGTGCAAGGTGGAAGCGCATCTTACCAAGATCAATTGTGCATAACGCAAGATGGAAGTTCACCATACCATAGTTCATGGTGCATGTTGAATGGTGGAAGTATATCATTGTAATGTGCAAGGTGCATAGTGGAAGTGTACCGTACTAAGGTGGACGATACAAGGTGGGTGGTGGGAGTGCAGTATACCAATATGCACTGTACATAGTGGAATTGCACAATAGTAAGTGGTATACGTTGCATATTTCATGGTAGAAGTACAAAATACAAAGGTGCACTCCATATAGTGGAAATGCACTAAACTAAGGTGCAAGATCCATAATGTATGGTGGAGATGCATCGTATCAAGGTAAACTAAGCATAATGCATGATAGAAGTGCATAAAGCCAAGGAGCACGGTGCATATTGCATGGCAGATGTACAAAATACAAAGGTGCACTATGCATGGTGGAAATGCACTATACCAAGGTGTAAGATCCATGGTGCGTGGTGGAAGTGCATCGTACCAAGGTCAAATGCGCATAATGCATGATGGAAGTGCACCATACCATAATGTACAGTACATGGTGAATGGCGGAACTACATCATTCTAATGTGCAAGGTGCATAGGGGAAGTGCACCGTATTGAGGTTAAAAGTACTAGGTGGATGGTGGGAGTTTGCTTTACCAAGATGCACTATACATAGTGCAATTGCGGTATAGTAAGGAACATGGTGCATATTGCATGGTGGAAGTACAAACTATAAAGGTGCATTGCGCGTAGTAGTAATGCACTGTACTAAGATGCACAATCCATGGTGTATGGTGGAAGTGCATCGTACCTAGGTCAATTCGCATAATGCATGATGGAAATGCAACATACCATAAGTACGGCGCATGGTGAATGGCAGAACTACATAATTCTAATTTGCAACGTGCATATTGGAAGTCCACCGTACAAAGGTGCAAAGTACAAGCTTGGATGCTAGGAGGGAAATATACAAAATTGCACTATGGATACTAGAAATTGCACTATACCAAGGTAAACGATGGATATTCCATGGTGGAAGTACAAACTACAAAGGTGCACGGCGCGAGTGGAAATGCACTCTACTAAGGTGCACAATCCATGGTGCAAGGTGGAAGCGCATCTTACCAAGATCAATTGTGCATAACGCAAGATGGAAGTTCACCATACCATAGTTCATGGTGCATGTTGAATGGTGGAAGTATATCATTGTAATGTGCAAGGTGCATAGTGGAAGTGTACCGTACTAAGGTGGACGGTACAAGGTGGGTGGTGGGAGTGCGGTATACCAATATGCACTTGTACATAGTGGAATTGCACAATAGTAAGTGGTATACGTTGCATATTTCATGGTAGAAGTACAAAATACAAAGGTGCACTCCATATAGTGGAAATGCACTAAACTAAGGTGCAAGATCCATAATGTATGGTGGAGATGCATCGTATCAAGGTAAACTAAGCATAATGCATGATAGAAGTGCATAATACCATAGTACACGGTGCATGGTGAATGATGGAACTACAACATTCTAATTTTCCGGGAGCATAGTGGAAGTGCATCGTACTAAGGTGCCAAGCGCAAGGTGGATGGATGGAGTGGACTATACCAAGGTGCACTTGTACAAAGTGGAATTTCAATACACCAAGGAGCACGGTGCATATTGCATGGCAGATGTACAAAATACAAAGGTGCACTATGCATGGTGGAAATGCACTATACCAAGGTGTAAGATCCATGGTGCGTGGTGGAAGTGCATCGTACCAAGGTCAAATGCGCATAATGCATGATGGAAGTGCACCATACCATAATGTACAGTACATGGTGAATGGCGGAACTACATCATTCTAATGTGCAAGGTGCATAGGGGAAGTGCACCGTATTGAGGTTAAAAGTACTAGGTGGATGGTGGGAGTTTGCTTTACCAAGATGCACTATACATAGTGCAATTGCAGTATAGTAAGGAACATGGTGCATATTGCATGGTGGAAGTACAAACTATAAAGGTGCATTGCGCGTAGTAGTAATGCACCGTACTAAGATGCACAATCCATGGTGTATGGTGGAAGTGCATCGTACCTAGGTCAATTACGCATAATGCATGATGGAAATGCAACATACCATAAGTACGCTGCATGGTGAATGGCAAAACTACATAATTCTAATTTGCAACGTGCATATTGGAAGTCCACCGTACAAAGGTGCAAAGTACAAGCTGGATGCTAGGAGGGAAATATACAAAATTGCACTATGGATACTAGAAATTGCACTATACCAAGGTAAACGATGGATATTCCATGGTGGAAGTACAAACTACAAAGGTGCACAGCGCAGAGTGGAAATGCACTCTACTAAGGTGCACAATCCATGGTGCAAGGTGGAAGCGCATCTTACCAAGATCAATTGTGCATAACGCAAGATGGAAGTTCACCATACCATAGTTCATGGTGCATGTTGAATGGTGGAAGTATATCATTGTAATGTGCAAGGTGCATAGTGGAAGTGTACCGTACTAAGGTGGACGGTACAAGGTGGGTGGTGGGAGTGCGGTATACCAATATGCACCGTACATAGTGGAATTGCACAATAGTAAGTGGTATACGTTGCATATTTCATGGTAGAAGTAGAAAATACAAAGGTGCACTCCATATAGTGGAAATGCACTAAACTAAGGTGCAAGATCAATAATGTATGGTGGAGATGCATCGTATCAAGGTAAACTAAGCATAATGCATGATAGAAGTGCATAATACCATAGTACACGGTGCATGGTGAATGATGGAACTACAACATTCTAATTTTCCTGGAGCATAGTGGAAGTGCATCGTACTAAGGTGCCAAGCGCAAGGTGGATGGATGGAGTGGACTATACCAAGGTGCACTGTACAAAGTGGAATTTCAATACACCAAGGAGCACGGTGCATATTGCATGGCGGATGTACAAAATACAAAGGTGCACTATGCATGGTGGAAATGCACTATACCAAGGTGTAAGATCCATGGTGCGTGGTGGAAGTGCATCGTACCAAGGTCAAATGTGCATAATGCATGATGGAAGTGCACCATACCATAATGTACGGTACATGGTGAATGGCGGAACTACATCATTCTAATGTGCAAGGTGCATAGGGGAAGTGCACCGTATTGAGGTTAAAAGTACTAGGTGGATGGTGGGAGTTTGCTTTACCAAGATGCACTATACATAGTGCAATTGCAGTATAGTAAGGAACATGGTGCATATTGCATGGTGGAAGTACAAACTATAAAGGTGCATTGCGCGTAGTAGTAATGCACTGTACTAAAATGCACAATCCATGGTGTATGGTGGAAGTGCATCGTACCTAGGTCAATTCTGCATAATGCATGATGGAAATCCAACATACCATAAGTACGCTGCATGTCGAATGGCAAAACTACATAATTCTAATTTGCAACGTGCATATTGGAAGTCCACCGTACAAAGGTGCAAAGTACAAGCTGGATGCTAGGAGGGAAATATACAAAATTGCACTATGGATACTAGAAATTGCACTATACCAAGGTAAACGATGGATATTCCATGGTGGAAGTACAAACTACAAAGGTGCACAGCGCAGAGTGGAAATGCACTCTACTAAGGTGCACAATCAATGGTGCAAGGTGGAAGCGCATCTTACCAAGATCAATTGTGCATAACGCAAGATGGAAGTTCACCATACCATAGTTCATGGTGCATGTTGAATGGTGGAAGTATATCATTGTAATGTGCAAGGTGCATAGTGGAAGTGTACCGTACTAAGGTGGACGGTACAAGGTGGGTGGTGGGAGTGCGGTATACCAATATGCCTTGTACATAGTGGAATTGCACAATAGTAAGTGGTATACGTTGCATATTTCATGGTAGAAGTAGAAAATACAAAGGTGCACTCCATATAGTGGAAATGCACTAAACTAAGGTGCAAGATCAATAATGTATGGTGGAGATGCATCGTATCAAGGTAAACTAAGCATAATGCATGATAGAAGTGCATAATACCATAGTACACGGTGCATGGTGAATGATGGAACTACAACATTCTAATTTTCCTGGAGCATAGTGGAAGTGCATCGTACTAAGGTGCCAAGCGCAAGGTGGATGGATGGAGTGGACTATACCAAGGTGCACTGTACAAAGTGGAATTTCAATACACCAAGGAGCACGGTGCATATTGCATGGCGGATGTACAAAATACAAAGGTGCACTATGCATGGTGGAAATGCACTATACCAAGGTGTAAGATCCATGGTGCGTGGTGGAAGTGCATCGTACCAAGGTCAAATGTGCATAATGCATGATGGAAGTGCACCATACCATAATGTACGGTACATGGTGAATGGCGGAACTACATCATTCTAATGTGCAAGGTGCATAGGGGAAGTGCACCGTATTGAGGTTAAAAGTACTAGGTGGATGGTGGGAGTTTGCTTTACCAAGATGCACTATACATAGTGCAATTGCAGTATAGTAAGGAACATGGTGCATATTGCATGGTGGAAGTACAAACTATAAAGGTGCATTGCGCGTAGTAGTAATGCACTGTACTAAGATGCACAATCCATGGTGTATGGTGGAAGTGCATCGTACCTAGGTCAATTCTGCATAATGCATGATGGAAATGCAACATACCATAAGTACGCTGCATGGTGAATGGCAGAACTACATAATTCTAATTTGCAACGTGCATATTGGAAGTCCACCGTACAAAGGTGCAAAGTACAAGCTGGATGCTAGGAGGGAAATATACAAAATTGCACTATGGATACTAGAAATTGCACTATACCAAGGTAAACGATGGATATTCCATGGTGGAAGTACAAACTACAAAGGTGCACGGCGCGAGTGGAAATGCACTCTACTAAGGTGCACAATCCATGGTGCAAGGTGGAAGCGCATCTTACCAAGATCAATTGTGCATAACGCAAGATGGAAGTTCACCATACCATAGTTCATGGTGCATGTTGAATGGTGGAAGTATATCATTGTAATGTGCAAGGTGCATAGTGGAAGTGTACCGTACTAAGGTGGACAGTACAAGGTGGGTGGTGGGAGTGCAGTATACCAATATGCACTGTACATAGTGGAATTGCACAATAGTAAGTGGTATACGTTGCATATTTCATGGTAGAAGTAGAAAATACAAAGGTGCACTCCATATAGTGGAAATGCACTAAACTAAGGTGCAAGATCAATAATGTATGGTGGAGATGCATCGTATCAAGGTAAACTAAGCATAATGCATGATAGAAGTGCATAATACCATAGTACACGGTGCATGGTGAATGATGGAACTACAACATTCTAATTTTCCTGGAGCATAGTGGAAGTGCATCGTACTAAGGTGCCAAGCGCAAGGTGGATGGATGGAGTGGACTATACCAAGGTGCACTGTACAAAGTGGAATTTCAATACACCAAGGAGCACGGTGCATATTGCATGGCAGATGTACAAAATACAAAGGTGCACTATGCATGGTGGAAATGCACTATACCAATGTGTAAGATCCATGGTGCGTGGTGGAAGTGCATCGTACCAAGGTCAAATGTGCATAATGCATGATGGAAGTGCACCATACCATAATGTACAGTACATGGTGAATGGCAGAACTACATCATTCTAATGTGCAAGGTGCATAGGGGAAGTGCACCGTATTGAGGTTAAAAGTACTAGGTGGATGGTGGGAGTTTGCTTTACCAAGATGCACTATACATAGTGCAATTGCAGTATAGTAAGGAACATTGTGCATATTGCATGGTGGAAGTACAAACTATAAAGGTGCATTGCGCGTAGTAGTAATGCACTGTACTAAGATGCACAATCCATGGTGTATGGTGGAAGTGCATCGTACCTAGGTCAATTCTGCATAATGCATGATGGAAATGCAACATACCATAAGTACGCTGCATGGTGAATGGCGAAACTACATAATTCTAATTTGCAACGTGCATATTGGAAGTCCACCGTACAAAGGTGCAAAGTACAAGCCGGATGCTAGGAGGGAAATATACAAAATTGCACTATGGATACTAGAAATTGCACTATACCAAGGTAAACGATGGATATTCCATGGTGGAAGTACAAACTACAAAGGTGCACGGCGCGAGTGGAAATGCACTCTACTAAGGTGCACAATCCATGGTGCAAGGTGGAAGCGCATCTTACCAAGATCAATTGTGCATAACGCAAGATGGAAGTTCACCATACCATAGTTCATGGTGCATGTTGAATGGTGGAAGTATATCATTGTAATGTGCAAGGTGCATAGTGGAAGTGTACCGTACTAAGGTGGACGGTACAAGGTGGGTGGTGGGAGTGCGGTATACCAATATGCACTTGTACATAGTGGAATTGCACAATAGTAAGTGGTATACGTTGCATATTTCATGGTAGAAGTAGAAAATACAAAGGTGCACTCCATATAGTGGAAATGCACTAAACTAAGGTGCAAGATCAATAATGTATGGTGGAGATGCATCGTATCAAGGTAAACTAAGCATAATGCATGATAGAAGTGCATAATACCATAGTACACGGTGCATGGTGAATGATGGAACTACAACATTCTAATTTTCCTGGAGCATAGTGGAAGTGCATCGTACTAAGGTGCCAAGCGCAAGGTGGATGGATGGAGTGGACTATACCAAGGTGCACTTGTACAAAGTGGAATTTCAATACACCAAGGAGCACGGTGCATATTGCATGGCAGATGTACAAAATACAAAGGTGCACTATGCATGGTGGAAATGCACTATACCAAGGTGTAAGATCCATGGTGCGTGGTGGAAGTGCATCGTACCAAGGTCAAATGTGCATAATGCATGATGGAAGTGCACCATACCATAATGTACAGTACATGGTGAATGGCGGAACTACATCATTCTAATGTGCAAGGTGCATAGGGGAAGTGCACCGTATTGAGGTTAAAAGTACTAGGTGGATGGTGGGAGTTTGCTTTACCAAGATGCACTATACATAGTGCAATTGCGGTATAGTAAGGAACATGGTGCATATTGCATGGTGGAAGTACAAACTATAAAGGTGCATTGCGCGTAGTAGTAATGCACTTTGTACTAAGATGCACAATCCATGGTGTATGGTGGAAGTGCATCGTACCTAGGTCAATTCGCATAATGCATGATGGAAATGCAACATACCATAAGTACGCTGCATGGTGAATGGCGAGAACTACATAATTCTAATTTGCAACGTGCATATTGGAAGTCCACCGTACAAAGGTGCAAAGTACAAAGTTTGGATGCTAGGAGGGAAATATACAAAATTGCACTATGGATACTAGAAATTGCACTATACCAAGGTAAACGATGGATATTCCATGGTGGAAGTACAAACTACAAAGGTGCACGGCGCGAGTGGAAATGCACTCTACTAAGGTGCACAATCCATGGTGCAAGGTGGAAGCGCATCTTACCAAGATCAATTGTGCATAACGCAAGATGGAAGTTCACCATACCATAGTTCATGGTGCATGTTGAATGGTGGAAGTATATCATTGTAATGTGCAAGGTGCATAGTGGAAGTGTACCGTACTAAGGTGGACAGTACAAGGTGGGTGGTGGGAGTGCAGTATACCAATATGCACTGTACATAGTGGAATTGCACAATAGTAAGTGGTATACGTTGCATATTTCATGGTAGAAGTAGAAAATACAAAGGTGCACTCCATATAGTGGAAATGCACTAAACTAAGGTGCAAGATCAATAATGTATGGTGGAGATGCATCGTATCAAGGTAAACTAAGCATAATGCATGATAGAAGTGCATAATACCATAGTACACGGTGCATGGTGAATGATGGAACTACAACATTCTAATTTTCCTGGAGCATAGTGGAAGTGCATCGTACTAAGGTGCCAAGCGCAAGGTGGATGGATGGAGTGGACTATACCAAGGTGCACTGTACAAAGTGGAATTTCAATACACCAAGGAGCACGGTGCATATTGCATGGCGGATGTACAAAATACAAAGGTGCACTATGCATGGTGGAAATGCACTATACCAAGGTGTAAGATCCATGGTGCGTGGTGGAAGTGCATCGTACCAAGGTCAAATGTGCATAATGCATGATGGAAGTGCACCATACCATAATGTACGATACATGGTGAATGGCGGAACTACATCATTCTAATGTGCAAGGTGCATAGGGGAAGTGCACCGTATTGAGGTTAAAAGTACTAGGTGGATGGTGGGAGTTTGCTTTACCAAGATGCACTATACATAGTGCAATTGCGGTATAGTAAGGAACATGGTGCATATTGCATGGTGGAAGTACAAACTATAAAGGTGCATTGCGCGTAGTAGTAATGCACTTGTACTAAGATGCACAATCCATGGTGTATGGTGGAAGTGCATCGTACCTAGGTCAATTCCGCATAATGCATGATGGAAATGCAACATACCATAAGTACGCTGCATGGTGAATGGCGAAACTACATAATTCTAATTTGCAACGTGCATATTGGAAGTCCACCGTACAAAGGTGCAAAGTACAAGCCGGATGCTAGGAGGGAAATATACAAAATTGCACTATGGATACTAGAAATTGCACTATACCAAGGTAAACGATGGATATTCCATGGTGGAAGTACAAACTACAAAGGTGCACGGCGCAGTGGAAATGCACTCTACTAAGGTGCACAATCCATGGTGCAAGGTGGAAGCGCATCTTACCAAGATCAATTGTGCATAACGCAAGATGGAAGTTCACCATACCATAGTTCATGGTGCATGTTGAATGGTGGAAGTATATCATTGTAATGTGCAAGGTGCATAGTGGAAGTGTACCGTACTAAGGTGGACGGTACAAGGTGGGTGGTGGGAGTGCGGTATACCAATATGCACCGTACATAGTGGAATTGCACAATAGTAAGTGGTATACGTTGCATATTTCATGGTAGAAGTAGAAAATACAAAGGTGCACTCCATATAGTGGAAATGCACTAAACTAAGGTGCAAGATCAATAATGTATGGTGGAGATGCATCGTATCAAGGTAAACTAAGCATAATGCATGATAGAAGTGCATAATACCATAGTACACGGTGCATGGTGAATGATGGAACTACAACATTCTAATTTTCCTGGAGCATAGTGGAAGTGCATCGTACTAAGGTGCCAAGCGCAAGGTGGATGGATGGAGTGGACTATACCAAGGTGCACTGTACAAAGTGGAATTTCAATACACCAAGGAGCACGGTGCATATTGCATGGCGGATGTACAAAATACAAAGGTGCACTATGCATGGTGGAAATGCACTATACCAAGGTGTAAGATCCATGGTGCATGGTGGAAGTGCATCGTACCAAGGTCAAATGTGCATAATGCATGATGGAAGTGCACCATACCATAATGTACGGTGCATGGTGAATGGCGGAACTACATCATTCTAATGTGCAAGGTGCATAGGGGAAGTGCACCGTATTGAGGTTAAAAGTACTAGGTGGATGGTGGGAGTTTGCTTTACCAAGATGCACTATACATAGTGCAATTGCGGTATAGTAAGGAACATGGTGCATATTGCATGGTGGAAGTACAAACTATAAAGGTGCATTGCGCGTAGTAGTAATGCACTTTGTACTAAGATGCACAATCCATGGTGTATGGTGGAAGTGCATCGTACCTAGGTCAATTCTGCATAATGCATGATGGAAATGCAACATACCATAAGTACGCTGCATGGTGAATGGCGAAACTACATAATTCTAATTTGCAACGTGCATATTGGAAGTCCACCGTACAAAGGTGCAAAGTACAAGCTGGATGCTAGGAGGGAAATATACAAAATTGCACTATGGATACTAGAAATTGCACTATACCAAGGTAAACGATGGATATTCCATGGTGGAAGTACAAACTACAAAGGTGCACGGCGCGAGTGGAAATGCACTCTACTAAGGTGCACAATCCATGGTGCAAGGTGGAAGCGCATCTTACCAAGATCAATTGTGCATAACGCAAGATGGAAGTTCACCATACCATAGTTCATGGTGCATGTTGAATGGTGGAAGTATATCATTGTAATGTGCAAGGTGCATAGTGGAAGTGTACCGTACTAAGGTGGACGGTACAAGGTGGGTGGTGGGAGTGCGGTATACCAATATGCACTTGTACATAGTGGAATTGCACAATAGTAAGTGGTATACGTTGCATATTTCATGGTAGAAGTAGAAAATACAAAGGTGCACTCCATATAGTGGAAATGCACTAAACTAAGGTGCAAGATCAATAATGTATGGTGGAGATGCATCGTATCAAGGTAAACTAAGCATAATGCATGATAGAAGTGCATAATACCATAGTACACGGTGCATGGTGAATGATGGAACTACAACATTCTAATTTTCCTGGAGCATAGTGGAAGTGCATCGTACTAAGGTGCCAAGCGCAAGGTGGATGGATGGAGTGGACTATACCAAGGTGCACTTGTACAAAGTGGAATTTCAATACACCAAGGAGCACGGTGCATATTGCATGGCGGATGTACAAAATACAAAGGTGCACTATGCATGGTGGAAATGCACTATACCAAGGTGTAAGATCCATGGTGCGTGGTGGAAGTGCATCGTACCAAGGTCAAATGTGCATAATGCATGATGGAAGTGCACCATACCATAATGTACGGTACATGGTGAATGGCGGAACTACATCATTCTAATGTGCAAGGTGCATAGGGGAAGTGCACCGTATTGAGGTTAAAAGTACTAGGTGGATGGTGGGAGTTTGCTTTACCAAGATGCACTATACATAGTGCAATTGCGGTATAGTAAGGAACATGGTGCATATTGCATGGTGGAAGTACAAACTATAAAGGTGCATTGCGCGTAGTAGTAATGCACTTTGTACTAAGATGCACAATCCATGGTGTATGGTGGAAGTGCATCGTACCTAGGTCAATTACTGCATAATGCATGATGGAAATGCAACATACCATAAGTATGCTGCATGGTGAATGGCAGAATTACATAATTCTAATTTGCAACGTGCATATTGGAAGTCCACCGTACAAAGGTGCAAAGTACAAGCTGGATGCTAGGAGGGAAATATACAAAATTGCACTATGGATACTAGAAATTGCACTATACCAAGGTAAACGATGGATATTCCATGGTGGAAGTACAAACTACAAAGGTGCACGGCGCGAGTGGAAATGCACTCTACTAAGGTGCACAATCCATGGTGCAAGGTGGAAGCGCATCTTACCAAGATCAATTGTGCATAACGCAAGATGGAAGTTCACCATACCATAGTTCATGGTGCATGTTGAATGGTGGAAGTATATCATTGTAATGTGCAAGGTGCATAGTGGAAGTGTACCGTACTAAGGTGGACGATACAAGGTGGGTGGTGGGAGTGCAGTATACCAATATGCACTGTACATAGTGGAATTTCACAATAGTAAGTGGTATACGTTGCATATTTCATGGTAGAAGTAGAAAATACAAAGGTGCACTCCATATAGTGGAAATGCACTAAACTAAGGTGCAAGATCAATAATGTATGGTGGAGATGCATCGTATCAAGGTAAACTAAGCATAATGCATGATAGAAGTGCATAATACCATAGTACACGGTGCATGGTGAATGATGGAACTACAACATTCTAATTTTCCTGGAGCATAGTGGAAGTGCATCGTACTAAGGTGCCAAGCGCAAGGTGGATGGATGGAGTGGACTATACCAAGGTGCACTGTACAAAGTGGAATTTCAATACACCAAGGAGCACGGTGCATATTGCATGGCGGATGTACAAAATACAAAGGTGCACTATGCATGGTGGAAATGCACTATACCAAGGTGTAAGATCCATGGTGCGTGGTGGAAGTGCATCGTACCAAGGTCAAATGTGCATAATGCATGATGGAAGTGCACCATACCATAATGTACGATACATGGTGAATGGCGGAACTACATCATTCTAATGTGCAAGGTGCATAGGGGAAGTGCACCGTATTGAGGTTAAAAGTACTAGGTGGATGGTGGGAGTTTGCTTTACCAAGATGCACTATACATAGTGCAATTGCAGTATAGTAAGGAACATGGTGCATATTGCATGGTGGAAGTACAAACTATAAAGGTGCATTGCGCGTAGTAGTAATGCACTGTACTAAGATGCACAATCCATGGTGTATGGTGGAAGTGCATCGTACCTAGGTCAATTCCGCATAATGCATGATGGAAATGCAACATACCATAAGTACGCTGCATGGTGAATGGCGAAACTACATAATTCTAATTTGCAACGTGCATATTGGAAGTCCACCGTACAAAGGTGCAAAGTACAAGCTGGATGCTAGGAGGGAAATATACAAAATTGCACTATGGATACTAGAAATTGCACTATACCAAGGTAAACGATGGATATTCCATGGTGGAAGTACAAACTACAAAGGTGCACGGCGCGAGTGGAAATGCACTCTACTAAGGTGCACAATCCATGGTGCAAGGTGGAAGCGCATCTTACCAAGATCAATTGTGCATAACGCAAGATGGAAGTTCACCATACCATAGTTCATGGTGCATGTTGAATGGTGGAAGTATATCATTGTAATGTGCAAGGTGCATAGTGGAAGTGTACCGTACTAAGGTGGACGGTACAAGGTGGGTGGTGGGAGTGCGGTATACCAATATGCACTTGTACATAGTGGAATTTCACAATAGTAAGTGGTATACGTTGCATATTTCATGGTAGAAGTAGAAAATACAAAGGTGCACTCCATATAGTGGAAATGCACTAAACTAAGGTGCAAGATCAATAATGTATGGTGGAGATGCATCGTATCAAGGTAAACTAAGCATAATGCATGATAGAAGTGCATAATACCATAGTACACGGTGCATGGTGAATGATGGAACTACAACATTCTAATTTTCCTGGAGCATAGTGGAAGTGCATCGTACTAAGGTGCCAAGCGCAAGGTGGATGGATGGAGTGGACTATACCAAGGTGCACTGTACAAAGTGGAATTTCAATACACCAAGGAGCACGGTGCATATCGCATGGCAGATGTACAAAATACAAAGGTGCACTATCCATGGTGGAAATGCACTATACCAAGGTGTAAGATCCATGGTGTGTGGTGGAAGTGCATCGTACTAAGGTCAAATGTGCATAATGCATGATGGAAGTGCACCATACCATAATGTACAGTACATGGTGAATGGCGGAACTACATCATTCTAATGTGCAAGGTGCATAGGGGAAGTGCACCGTATTGAGGTTAAAAGTACTAGGTGGATGGTGGGAGTTTGCTTTACCAAGATGCACTATACATAGTGCAATTGCGGTATAGTAAGGAACATGGTGCATATTGCATGGTGGAAGTACAAACTATAAAGGTGCATTGCGCGTAGTAGTAATGCAGCGTACTAAGATGCACAATCCATGGTGTATGGTGGAAGTGCATCGTACCTAGGTCAATTACGCATAATGCATGATGGAAATGCAACATACCATAAGTATCGCTTGCATGGTGAATGGCGAAACTACATAATTCTAATTTGCAACGTGCATATTGGAAGTCCACCGTACAAAGGTGCAAAGTACAAGCTGGATGCTAGGAGGGAAATATACAAAATTGCACTATGGATACTAGAAATTGCACTATACCAAGGTAAACGATGGATATTCCATGGTGGAAGTACAAACTACAAAGGTGCACGGTAGCAGTGGAAATGCACTCTACTAAGGTGCACAATCCATGGTGCAAGGTGGAAGCGCATCTTACCAAGATCAATTGTGCATAACGCAAGATGGAAGTTCACCATACCATAGTTCATGGTGCATGTTGAATGGTGGAAGTATATCATTGTAATGTGCAAGGTGCATAGTGGAAGTGTACCGTACTAAGGTGGACAGTACAAGGTGGGTGGTGGGAGTGCAGTATACCAATATGCACTGTACATAGTGGAATTTCACAATAGTAAGCGGTATACGTTGCATATTTCATGGTAGAAGTAGAAAATACAAAGGTGCACTCCATATAGTGGAAATGCACTAAACTAAGGTGCAAGATCAATAATGTATGGTGGAGATGCATCGTATCAAGGTAAACTAAGCATAATGCATGATAGAAGTGCATAATACCATAGTACACGGTGCATGGTGAATGATGGAACTACAACATTCTAATTTTCCGGAGCATAGTGGAAGTGCATCGTACTAAGGTGCCAAGCGCAAGGTGGATGGATGGAGTGGACTATACCAAGGTGCACTTGTACAAAGTGGAATTTCAATACACCAAGGAGCACGGTGCATATTGCATGGCGGATGTACAAAATACAAAGGTGCACTTGTGCATGGTGGAAATGCACTATACCAAGGTGTAAGATCCATGGTGCGTGGTGGAAGTGCATCGTACCAAGGTCAAATGTGCATAATGCATGATGGAAGTGCACCATACCATAATGTACGATACATGGTGAATGGCGGAACTACATCATTCTAATGTGCAAGGTGCATAGGGGAAGTGCACCGTATTGAGGTTAAAAGTACTAGGTGGATGGTGGGAGTTTGCTTTACCAAGATGCACTATACATAGTGCAATTGCAGTATAGTAAGGAACATGGTGCATATTGCATGGTGGAAGTACAAACTATAAAGGTGCATTGCGCGTATTAGTAATGCACTGTACTAAGATGCACAATCCATGGTGTATGGTGGAAGTGCATCGTACCTAGGTCAATTCTGCATAATGCATGATGGAAATGCAACATACCATAAGTATGCTGCATGGTGAATGGCGAAACTACATAATTCTAATTTGCAACGTGCATATTGGAAGTCCACCGTACAAAGGTGCAAAGTACAAGCTGGATGCTAGGAGGGAAATATACAAAATTGCACTATGGATACTAGAAATTGCACTATACCAAGGTAAACGATGGATATTCCATGATGGAAGTACAAACTACAAAGGTGCACAGCGCAGAGTGGAAATGCACTCTACTAAGGTGCACAATCCATGGTGCAAGGTGGAAGCGCATCTTACCAAGATCAATTGTGCATAACGCAAGATGGAAGTTCATCATACCATAGTTCATGGTGCATGTTGAATGGTGGAAGTATATCATTGTAATGTGCCAGGTGCATAGTGGAAGTGTACCGTACTAAGGTGGACAGTACAAGGTGGGTGGTGGGAGTGCAGTATACCAATATGCATTGTACATAGTGGAATTTCACAATAGTAAGCGGTATACGTTGCATATTTCATGGTAGAAGTAGAAAATACAAAGGTGCACTCCATATAGTGGAAATGCACTAAACTAAGGTGCAAGATCAATAATGTATGGTGGAGATGCATCGTATCAAGGTAAACTAAGCATAATGCATGATAGAAGTGCATAATACCATAGTACACGGTGCATGGTGAATGATGGAACTACAACATTCTAATTTTCCTGGAGCATAGTGGAAGTGCATCGTACTAAGGTGCCAAGCGCAAGGTGGATGGATGGAGTGGACTATACCAAGGTGCACTGTACAAAGTGGAATTTCAATACACCAAGGAGCACGGTGCATATTGCATGGCAGATGTACAAAATACAAAGGTGCACTATGCATGGTGGAAATGCACTATACCAAGGTGTAAGATCCATGGTGCGTGGTGGAAGTGCATCGTACCAAGGTCAAATGTGCATAATGCATGATGGAAGTGCACCATACCATAATGTACGAGTACATGGTGAATGGCGGAACTACATCATTCTAATGTGCAAGGTGCATAGGGGAAGTGCACCGTATTGAGGTTAAAAGTACTAGGTGGATGGTGGGAGTTTGCTTTACCAAGATGCACTATACATAGTGCAATTGCAGTATAGTAAGGAACATGGTGCATATTGCATGGTGGAAGTACAAACTATAAAGGTGCATTGCGCGTAGTAGTAATGCACTGTACTAAGATGCACAATCCATGGTGTATGGTGGAAGTGCATCGTACCTAGGTCAATTACGCATAATGCATGATGGAAATGCAACATACCATAAGTATGCTGCATGGTGAATGGCGAACTACATAATTCTAATTTGCAACGTGCATATTGGAAGTCCACCGTACAAAGGTGCAAAGTACAAGCTGGATGCTAGGAGGGAAATATACAAAATTGCACTATGGATACTAGAAATTGCACTATACCAAGGTAAACGATGGATATTCCATGATGGAAGTACAAACTACAAAGGTGCACAGCGCAGAGTGGAAATGCACTCTACTAAGGTGCACAATCCATGGTGCAAGGTGGAAGCGCATCTTACCAAGATCAATTGTGCATAACGCAAGATGGAAGTTCACCATACCATAGTTCATGGTGCATGTTGAATGGTGGAAGTATATCATTGTAATGTGCAAGGTGCATAGTGGAAGTGTACCGTACTAAGGTGGACAGTACAAGGTGGGTGGTGGGAGTGCAGTATACCAATATGCACTGTACATAGTGGAATTGCACAATAGTAAGTGGTATACGTTGCATATTTCATGGTAGAAGTAGAAAATACAAAGGTGCACTCCATATAGTGGAAATGCACTAAACTAAGGTGCAAGATCAATAATGTATGGTGGAGATGCATCGTATCAAGGTAAACTAAGCATAATGCATGATAGAAGTGCATAATACCATAGTACACGGTGCATGGTGAATGATGGAACTACAACATTCTAATTTTCCCGGAGCATAGTGGAAGTGCATCGTACTAAGGTGCCAAGCGCAAGGTGGATGGATGGAGTGGACTATACCAAGGTGCACCGTACAAAGTGGAATTTCAATACACCAAGGAGCACGGTGCATATTGCATGGCGGATGTACAAAATACAAAGGTGCACTATGCATGGTGGAAATGCACTATACCAAGGTGTAAGATCCATGGTGCGTGGTGGAAGTGCATCGTACCAAGGTCAAAT
Organism: Linum usitatissimum; assembly: GCA_030674075.2. Lineage (NCBI taxonomy): Eukaryota > Viridiplantae > Streptophyta > Magnoliopsida > Malpighiales > Linaceae > Linum > Linum usitatissimum. The sequence continues at coordinate 90,066 of JAUJYP020001218.1, read as the reverse complement.
GTGCATAATGCATGATGGAAGTGCACCATACCATAATGTACGATACATGGTGAATGGCGGAACTACATCATTCTAATGTGCAAGGTGCATAGGGGAAGTGCACCGTATTGAGGTTAAAAGTACTAGGTGGATGGTGGGAGTTTGCTTTACCAAGATGCACTATACATAGTGCAATTGCGGTATAGTAAGGAACATGGTGCATATTGCATGGTGGAAGTACAAACTATAAAGGTGCATTGCGCGTAGTAGTAATGCACTGTACTAAGATGCACAATCCATGGTGTATGGTGGAAGTGCATCGTACCTAGGTCAATTCTGCATAATGCATGATGGAAATGCAACATACCATAAGTACGCTGCATGGTGAATGGCTGAACTACATAATTCTAATTTGCAACGTGCATATTGGAAGTCCACCGTACAAAGGTGCAAAGTACAAGCTGGATGCTAGGAGGGAAATATACAAAATTGCACTATGGATACTAGAAATTGCACTATACCAAGGTAAACGATGGATATTCCATGATGGAAGTACAAACTACAAAGGTGCACAGCGCAGAGTGGAAATGCACTCTACTAAGGTGCACAATCCATGGTGCAAGGTGGAAGCGCATCTTACCAAGATCAATTGTGCATAACGCAAGATGGAAGTTCACCATACCATAGTTCATGGTGCATGTTGAATGGTGGAAGTATATCATTGTAATGTGCAAGGTGCATAGTGGAAGTGTACCGTACTAAGGTGGACAGTACAAGGTGGGTGGTGGGAGTGCAGTATACCAATATGCACTGTACATAGTGGAATTTCACAATAGTAAGTGGTATACGTTGCATATTTCATGGTAGAAGTAGAAAATACAAAGGTGCACTCCATATAGTGGAAATGCACTAAACTAAGGTGCAAGATCAATAATGTATGGTGGAGATGCATCGTATCAAGGTAAACTAAGCATAATGCATGATAGAAGTGCATAATACCATAGTACACGGTGCATGGTGAATGATGGAACTACAACATTCTAATTTTCCTGGAGCATAGTGGAAGTGCATCGTACTAAGGTGCCAAGCGCAAGGTGGATGGATGGAGTGGACTATACCAAGGTGCACCGTACAAAGTGGAATTTCAATACACCAAGGAGCACGGTGCATATTGCATGGCGTATGTACAAAATACAAAGGTGCACTATGCATGGTGGAAATGCACTATACCAAGGTGTAAGATCCATGGTGCGTGGTGGAAGTGCATCGTACCAAGGTCAAATGTGCATAATGCATGATGGAAGTGCACCATACCATAATGTACGAGACATGGTGAATGGCGGAACTACATCATTCTAATGTGCAAGGTGCATAGGGGAAGTGCACCGTATTGAGGTTAAAAGTACTAGGTGGATGGTGGGAGTTTGCTTTACCAAGATGCACTATACATAGTGCAATTGCAGTATAGTAAGGAACATGGTGCATATTGCATGGTGGAAGTACAAACTATAAAGGTGCATTGCGCGTAGTAGTAATGCACTGTACTAAGATGCACAATCCATGGTGTATGGTGGAAGTGCATCGTACCTAGGTCAATTCTGCATAATGCATGATGGAAATGCAACATACCATAAGTACGCTGCATGGTGAATGGCGAGAACTACATAATTCTAATTTGCAACGTGCATATTGGAAGTCCACCGTACAAAGGTGCAAAGTACAAGCTGGATGCTAGGAGGGAAATATACAAAATTGCACTATGGATACTAGAAATTGCACTATACCAAGGTAAACGATGGATATTCCATGGTGGAAGTACAAACTACAAAGGTGCACAGCGCAGAGGAAATGCACTCTACTAAGGTGCACAATCCATGGTGCAAGGTGGAAGCGCATCTTACCAAGATCAATTGTGCATAACGCAAGATGGAAGTTCACCATACCATAGTTCATGGTGCATGTTGAATGGTGGAAGTATATCATTGTAATGTGCAAGGTGCATAGTGGAAGTGTACCGTACTAAGGTGGACGAGACAAGGTGGGTGGTGGGAGTGCGGTATACCAATATGCACCGTACATAGTGGAATTGCACAATAGTAAGTGGTATACGTTGCATATTTCATGGTAGAAGTAGAAAATACAAAGGTGCACTCCATATAGTGGAAATGCACTAAACTAAGGTGCAAGATCAATAATGTATGGTGGAGATGCATCGTATCAAGGTAAACTAAGCATAATGCATGATAGAAGTGCATAATACCATAGTACACGGTGCATGGTGAATGATGGAACTACAACATTCTAATTTTCCTGGAGCATAGTGGAAGTGCATCGTACTAAGGTGCCAAGCGCAAGGTGGATGGATGGAGTGGACTATACCAAGGTGCACCGTACAAAGTGGAATTTCAATACACCAAGGAGCACGGTGCATATTGCATGGCGTATGTACAAAATACAAAGGTGCACTATCCATGGTGGAAATGCACTATACCAAGGTGTAAGATCCATGGTGTGTGGTGGAAGTGCATCGTACCAAGGTCAAATGTGCATAATGCATGATGGAAGTGCACCATACCATAATGTACAGTACATGGTGAATGGCGGAACTACATCATTCTAATGTGCAAGGTGCATAGGGGAAGTGCACCGTATTGAGGTTAAAAGTACTAGGTGGATGGTGGGAGTTTGCTTTACCAAGATGCACTATACATAGTGCAATTGCAGTATAGTAAGGAACATGGTGCATATTGCATGGTGGAAGTACAAACTATAAAGGTGCATTGCGCGTAGTAGTAATGCACTGTACTAAGATGCACAATCCATGGTGTATGGTGGAAGTGCATCGTACCTAGGTCAATTCTGCATAATGCATGATGGAAATGCAACATACCATAAGTACGCTGCATGGTGAATGGCAGAACTACATAATTCTAATTTGCAACGTGCATATTGGAAGTCCACCGTACAAAGGTGCAAAGTACAAGCTGGATGCTAGGAGGGAAATATACAAAATTGCACTATGGATACTAGAAATTGCACTATACCAAGGTAAACGATGGATATTCCATGGTGGAAGTACAAACTACAAAGGTGCACAAGCAGTGGAAATGCACTCTACTAAGGTGCACAATCCATGGTGCAAGGTGGAAGCGCATCTTACCAAGATCAATTGTGCATAACGCAAGATGGAAGTTCACCATACCATAGTTCATGGTGCATGTTGAATGGTGGAAGTATATCATTGTAATGTGCAAGGTGCATAGTGGAAGTGTACCGTACTAAGGTGGACAAGACAAGGTGGGTGGTGGGAGTGCAGTATACCAATATGCACTGTACATAGTGGAATTGCACAATAGTAAGTGGTATACGTTGCATATTTCATGGTAGAAGTAGAAAATACAAAGGTGCACTCCATATAGTGGAAATGCACTAAACTAAGGTGCAAGATCAATAATGTATGGTGGAGATGCATCGTATCAAGGTAAACTAAGCATAATGCATGATAGAAGTGCATAATACCATAGTACACGGTGCATGGTGAATGATGGAACTACAACATTCTAATTTTCCTGGAGCATAGTGGAAGTGCATCGTACTAAGGTGCCAAGCGCAAGGTGGATGGATGGAGTGGACTATACCAAGGTGCACTGTACAAAGTGGAATTTCAATACACCAAGGAGCACGGTGCATATTGCATGGCAGATGTACAAAATACAAAGGTGCACTGTGCATGGTGGAAATGCACTATACCAAGGTGTAAGATCCATGGTGCGTGGTGGAAGTGCATCGTACCAAGGTCAAATGTGCATAATGCATGATGGAAGTGCACCATACCATAATGTACAGTACATGGTGAATGGTGGAACTACATCATTCTAATGTGCAAGGTGCATAGGGGAAGTGCACCGTATTGAGGTTAAAAGTACTAGGTGGATGGTGGGAGTTTGCTTTACCAAGATGCACTATACATAGTGCAATTGCAGTATAGTAAGGAACATGGTGCATATTGCATGGTGGAAGTACAAACTATAAAGGTGCATTGCGCGTAGTAGTAATGCACTGTACTAAGATGCACAATCCATGGTGTATGGTGGAAGTGCATCGTACCTAGGTCAATTCTGCATAATGCATGATGGAAATGCAACATACCATAATGTACGCTGCATGGTGAATGGCAGAACTACATAATTCTAATTTGCAACGTGCATATTGGAAGTCCACCGTACAAAGGTGCAAAGTACAAGCTGGATGCTAGGAGGGAAATATACAAAATTGCACTATGGATACTAGAAATTGCACTATACCAAGGTAAACGATGGATATTCCATGGTGGAAGTACAAACTACAAAGGTGCACAGCGCAGTGGAAATGCACTCTACTAAGGTGCACAATCCATGGTGCAAGGTGGAAGCGCATCTTACCAAGATCAATTGTGCATAACGCAAGATGGAAGTTCACCATACCATAGTTCATGGTGCATGTTGAATGGTGGAAGTATATCATTGTAATGTGCAAGGTGCATAGTGGAAGTGTACCGTACTAAGGTGGACGGTACAAGGTGGGTGGTGGGAGTGCGGTATACCAATATGCACTTGTACATAGTGGAATTGCACAATAGTAAGTGGTATACGTTGCATATTTCATGGTAGAAGTACAAAATACAAAGGTGCACTCCATATAGTGGAAATGCACTAAACTAAGGTGCAAGATCCATAATGTATGGTGGAGATGCATCGTATCAAGGTAAACTAAGCATAATGCATGATAGAAGTGCATAATACCATAGTACACGGTGCATGGTGAATGATGGAACTACAACATTCTACTTTTCCAGGAGCATAGTGGAAGTGCATCGTACTAAGGTGCCAAGCGCAAGGTGGATGGATGGAGTGGACTATACCAAGGTGCACTGTACAAAGTGGAATTTCAATACACCTTGAGCATGGTGCATATTGCATGGCATATGTACAAAATACAAAGGTGCACTATGCATGGTGGAAATGCACTATACCAAGGTGTAAGATCCTTGGTGCGTGGTGGAAGTGCATCGTACCAAGGTCAAATGTGCATAATGCATGATGGAAGTGCACCATACCATAATGTACGAGTACATGGTGAATGGTGGAACTACATCATTCTAATGTGCAAGGTGCATAGGGGAAGTGCACCGTATTGAGGTTAAAAGTACTAGGTGGATGGTGGGAGTTTGCTTTACCAAGATGCACTATACATAGTGCAATTGCAGTATAGTAAGGAACATGGTGCATATTGCATGGTGGAAGTACAAACTATAAAGGTGCATTGCGCGTAGTAGTAATGCACTATACTAAGATGCACAATCCATGGTGTATGGTGGAAGTGCATCGTACCTAGGTCAATTCTCGCATAATGCATGATGGTAATGCAACATACCATAATGTACGCTGCATGGTGAATGGCAAACTACATAATTCTAATTTGCAACGTGCATATTGGAAGTCCACCGTACAAAGGTGCAAAGTACAAGCTGGATGCTAGGAGGGAAATATACAAAATTGCACTATGGATACTAGAAATTGCACTATACCAAGGTAAACGATGGATATTCCATGGTGGAAGTACAAACTACAAAGGTGCACGGTAGCAGTGGAAATGCACTCTACTAAGGTGCACAATCCATGGTGCAAGGTGGAAGCGCATCTTACCAAGATCAATTGTGCATAACGCAAGATGGAAGTTCACCATACCATTGTTCATGGTGCATGTTGAATGGTGGAAGTATATCATTGTAATGTGCAAGGTGCATAGTGGAAGTGTACCGTACTAAGGTGGACAAGACAAGGTGGGTGGTGGGAGTGCGATATACCAATATGCACTGTACATAGTGGAATTGCACAATAGTACGTGGTATACGTTGCATATTTCATGGTAGAAGTACAAAATACAAAGGTGCACTCCATATAGTGGAAATGCACTAAACTAAGGTGCAAGATCCATAATGTATGGTGGAGATGCATCGTATCAAGGTAAACTAAGCATAATGCATGATAGAAGTGCATAATACCATAGTACACGGTGCATGGTGAATGATGGAACTACAACATTCTACTTTTCCAGGAGCATAGTGGAAGTGCATCGTACTAAGGTGCCAAGCGCAAGGTGGATGGATGGAGTGGACTATACCAAGGTGCACTGTACAAAGTGGAATTTCAATACACCTTGAGCATGGTGCATATTGCATGGCAGATGTACAAAATACAAAGGTGCACTGTGCATGGTGGAAATGCACTATACCAAGGTGTAAGATCCTTGGTGCGTGGTGGAAGTGCATCGTACCAAGGTCAAATGTGCATAATGCATGATGGAAGTGCACCATACCATAATGTACAGTACATGGTGAATGGTGGAACTACATCATTCTAATGTGCAAGGTGCATAGGGGAAGTGCACCGTATTGAGGTTAAAAGTACTAGGTGGATGGTGGGAGTTTGCTTTACCAAGATGCACTATACATAGTGCAATTGCAGTATAGTAAGGAACATGGTGCATATTGCATGGTGGAAGTACAAACTATAAAGGTGCATTGCGCGTAGTAGTAATGCACTATACTAAGATGCACAATCCATGGTGTATGGTGGAAGTGCATCGTACCTAGGTCAATTCCGCATAATGCATGATGGTAATGCAACATACCATAATGTACGCTGCATGGTGAATGGCGTAACTACATAATTCTAATTTGCAACGTGCATATTGGAAGTCCACCGTACAAAGGTGCAAAGTACAAGCTGGATGCTAGGAGGGAAATATACAAAATTGCACTATGGATACTAGAAATTGCACTATACCAAGGTAAACGATGGATATTCCATGGTGGAAGTACAAACTACAAAGGTGCACAGCGCAGTGGAAATGCACTCTACTAAGGTGCACAATCCATGGTGCAAGGTGGAAGCGCATCTTACCAAGATCAATTGTGCATAACGCAAGATGGAAGTTCACCATACCATTGTTCATGGTGCATGTTGAATGGTGGAAGTATATCATTGTAATGTGCAAGGTGCATAGTGGAAGTGTACTGTACTAAGGTGGACGAGACAAGGTGGGTGGTGGGAGTGCGGTATACCAATATGCACTGTACATAGTGGAATTGCACAATAGTACGTGGTATACGTTGCATATTTCATGGTAGAAGTACAAAATACAAAGGTGCACTCCATATAGTGGAAATGCACTAAACTAAGGTGCAAGATCCATAATGTATGGTGGAGATGCATCGTATCAAGGTAAACTAAGCATAATGCATGATAGAAGTGCATAATACCATAGTACACGGTGCATGGTGAATGATGGAACTACAACATTCTACTTTTCCTGGAGCATAGTGGAAGTGCATCGTACTAAGGTGCCAAGCGCAAGGTGGATGGATGGAGTGGACTATACCAAGGTGCACTTGTACAAAGTGGAATTTCAATACACCTAGGAGCATGGTGCATATTGCATGGCGTATGTACAAAATACAAAGGTGCACTGTGCATGGTGGAAATGCACTATACCAAGGTGTAAGATCCTTGGTGCGTGGTGGAAGTGCATCGTACCAAGGTCAAATGTGCATAATGCATGATGGAAGTGCACCATACCATAATGTACAGTACATGGTGAATGGTGGAACTACATCATTCTAATGTGCAAGGTGCATAGGGGAAGTGCACCGTATTGAGGTTAAAAGTACTAGGTGGATGGTGGGAGTTTGCTTTACCAAGATGCACTATACATAGTGCAATTGCGGTATAGTAAGGAACATGGTGCATATTGCATGGTGGAAGTACAAACTATAAAGGTGCATTGCGCGTAGTAGTAATGCACTATACTAAGATGCACAATCCATGGTGTATGGTGGAAGTGCATCGTACCTAGGTCAATTTCGCATAATGCATGATGGTAATGCAACATACCATAATGTACGCTGCATGGTGAATGGCGGAACTACATAATTCTAATTTGCAACGTGCATATTGGAAGTCCATCGTACAAAGGTGCAAAGTACAAGCTGGATGCTAGGAGGGAAATATACAAAATTGCACTATGGATACTAGAAATTGCACTATACCAAGGTAAACGATGGATATTCCATGGTGGAAGTACAAACTACAAAGGTGCACAGCGCAGAGTGGAAATGCACTCTACTAAGGTGCACAATCCATGGTGCAAGGTGGAAGCGCATCTTACCAAGATCAATTGTGCATAACGCAAGATGGAAGTTCACCATACCATTGTTCATGGTGCATGTTGAATGGTGGAAGTATATCATTGTAATGTGCAAGGTGCATAGTGGAAGTGTACCGTACTAAGGTGGACGATACAAGGTGGGTGGTGGGAGTGCGGTATACCAATATGCACTGTACATAGTGGAATTGCACAATAGTACGTGGTATACGTTGCATATTTCATGGTAGAAGTACAAAATACAAAGGTGCACTCCATATAGTGGAAATGCACTAAACCAAGGTGCAAGATCAATAATGTATGGTGGAGATGCATCGTATCAAGGTAAACTAAGCATAATGCATGATAGAAGTGCATAATACCATAGTACACGGTGCATGGTGAATGATGGAAGTACAACATTCTAATTTTCCTGGAGCATAGTGGAAGTGCATCGTACTAAGGTGCCAAGCGCAAGGTGGATGGATGGAGTGGACTATACCAAGGTGCACTGTACAAAGTGGAATTTCAATACACCATGGAGCACGGTGCATATTGCATGGCAGATGTACAAAATACAAAGGTGCACTCGTGCATGGTGGAAATGCACTATACCAAGGTGTAAGATCCATGGTGCGTGGTGGAAGTGTATCGTACCAAGGTCAAATGTGCATAATGCATGATGGAAGTGCACCATACCATAATGTACAGTACATGGTGAATGGCGGAACTACATCATTCTAATGTGCAAGGTGCATAGGGGAAGTGCACCATATTGAGGTTAAAAGTACTAGGTGGATGGTGGGAGTTTGCTTTACCAAGATGCACTATACATAGTGCAATTGCAGTATAGTAAGGAACATGGTGCATATTGCATGGTGGAAGTACAAACTATAAAGGTGCATTGCGCGTAGTAGTAATGCACTATACTAAGATGCATAATCCATGGTGTATGGTGGAAGTGCATCGTACCTAGGTCAATTCTGCATAATGCATGATGGAAATGCAACATACCATAATGTACGCTGCATGGTGAATGGCAGAACTACATAATTCTAATTTGCAACGTGCATATTGGAAGTCCACCGTACAAAGGTGCAAAGTACAAGCTGGATGCTAGGAGGGAAATATACAAAATTGCACTATGGATACTAGAAATTGCACTATACCAAGGTAAACGATGGATATTCCATGGTGGAAGTACAAACTACAAAGGTGCACAGCGCAGTGGGAAATGCACTCTACTAAGGTGCACAATCCATGGTGCAAGGTGGAAGCGCATCTTACCAAGATCAATTGTGCATAACGCAAGATGGAAGTTCACCATACCATAGTTCATGGTGCATGTTGAATGGTGGAAGTATATCATTGTAATGTGCAAGGTGCATAGTGGAAGTGTACCGTACTAAGGTGGACAGTACAAGGTGGGTGGTGGGAGTGCAGTATACCAATATGCACTGTACATAGTGGAATTGCACAATAGTAAGTGGTATACGTTGCATATTTCATGGTAGAAGTACAAAATACAAAGGTGCACTCCATATAGTGGAAATGCACTAAACTAAGGTGCAAGATCAATAATGTATGGTGGAGATGCATCGTATCAAGGTAAACTAAGCATAATGCATGATAGAAGTGCATAATACCATAGTACACGGTGCATGGTGAATGATGGAACTACAACATTCTAATTTTCCGGGAGCATAGTGGAAGTGCATCGTACTAAGGTGCCAAGCGCAAGGTGGATGGATGGAGTGGACTATACCAAGGTGCACCGTACAAAGTGGAATTTCAATACACCAAGGAGCACGGTGCATATTGCATGGCGGATGTACAAAATACAAAGGTGCACTTGCATGGTGGAAATGCACTATACCAAGGTGTAAGATCCATGGTGCGTGGTGGAAGTGCATCGTACCAAGGTCAAATGTGCATAATGCATGATGGAAGTGCACCATACCATAATGTACACACTATGTTTACATGGTGAATGGCGGAACTACATCATTCTAATGTGCAAGGTGCATAGGGGAAGTGCACCGTATTGAGGTTAAAAGTACTAGGTGGATGGTGGGAGTTTGCTTTACCAAGATGCACTATACATAGTGCAATTGCAGTATAGTAAGGAACATGGTGCATATTGCATGGTGGAAGTACAAACTATAAAGGTGCATTGCGCGTAGTAGTAATGCACTGTACTAAGATGCACAATCCATGGTGTATGGTGGAAATGCATCGTACCTAGGTGAATTCTGCATAATGCATGATGGAAATGCAACATACCATAATGTACGCTGCATGGTGAATGGTAGAACTACATAATTCTAATTTGCAACGTGCATATTGGAAGTCCACCGTACAAAGGTGCAAAGTACAAGCTGGATGCTAGGAGGGAAATATACAAAATTGCACTATGGATACTAGAAATTGCACTATACCAAGGTAAACGATGGATATTCCATGGTGGAAGTACAAACTACAAAGGTGCACAGCGCAGAGTGGAAATGCACTCTACTAAGGGGCACAATCCATGGTGCAAGGTGGAAGCGCATCTTACCAAGATCAATTGTGCATAACGCAAGATGGAAGTTCACCATACCATAGTTCATGGTGCATGTTGAATGGTGGAAGTATATCATTGTAATGTGCAAGGTGCATAGTGGAAGTGTACCGTACTAAGGTGGACAGTACAAGGTGGGTGGTGGGAGTGCGGTATACCAATATGCACCGTACATAGTGGAATTGCACAATAGTAAGTGGTATACGTTGCATATTTCATGGTAGAAGTACAAAATACAAAGGTGCACTCCATATAGTGGAAATGCACTAAACTAAGGTGCAAGATCCATAATGTATGGTGGAGATGCATCGTATCAAGGTAAACTAAGCATAATGCATGATAGAAGTGCATAATACCATAGTACACGGTGCATGGTGAATGATGGAACTACAACATTCTACTTTTCCCGGAGCATAGTGGAAGTGCATCGTACTAAGGTGCCAAGCGCAAGGTGGATGGATGGAGTGGACTATACCAAGGTGCACCGTACAAAGTGGAATTTCAATACACCTAGGAGCACGGTGCATATTGCATGGCGAATGTACAAAATACAAAGGTGCACTATGCATGGTGGAAATGCACTATACCAAGGTGTAAGATCCATGGTGCGTGGTGGAAGTGCATCGTACCAAGGTCAAATGTGCATAATGCATGATGGAAGTGCACCATACCATAATGTACAAGACATGGTGAATGGCGGAACTACATCATTCTAATGTGCAAGGTGCATAGGGGAAGTGCACCGTATTGAGGTTAAAAGTACTAGGTGGATGGTGGGAGTTTGCTTTACCAAGATGCACTATACATAGTGCAATTGCAGTATAGTAAGGAACATGGTGCATATTGCATGGTGGAAGTACAAACTATAAAGGTGCATTGCGCGTAGTAGTAATGCACTATACTAAGATGCACAATCCATGGTGTATGGTGGAAGTGCATCGTACCTAGGTCAATTCTGCATAATGCATGATGGTAATGCAACATACCATAATGTACGCTGCATGGTGAATGGCGGAACTACAAAATTCTAATTTGCAACGTGCATATTGGAAGTCCACCGTACAAAGGTGCAAAGTACAAGCTGGATGCTAGGAGGGAAATATACAAAATTGCACTATGGATACTAGAAATTGCACTATACCAAGGTAAACGATGGATATTCCATGGTGGAAGTACAAACTACAAAGGTGCACGGCAGCGTGCAGTGGAAATGCACTCTACTAAGGTGCACAATCCATGGTGCAAGGTGGAAGCGCATCTTACCAAGATCAATTGTGCATAACGCAAGATGGAAGTTCACCATACCATAGTTCATGGTGCATGTTGAATGGTGGAAGTATATCATTGTAATGTGCAAGGTGCATAGTGGAAGTGTACCGTACTAAGGTGGACAAGACAAGGTGGGTGGTGGGAGTGCGGTATACCAATATGCACCGTACATAGTGGAATTGCACAATAGTAAGTGGTATACGTTGCATATTTCATGGTAGAAGTACAAAATACAAAGGTGCACTCCATATAGTGGAAATGCACTAAACTAAGGTGCAAGATCCATAATGTATGGTGGAGATGCATCGTATCAAGGTAAACTAAGCATAATGCATGATAGAAGTGCATAATACCATAGTACACGGTGCATGGTGAATGATGGAACTACAACATTCTAATTTTCCAGGAGCATAGTGGAAGTGCATCGTACTAAGGTGCCAAGCGCAAGGTGGATGGATGGAGTGGACTATACCAAGGTGCACCGTACAAAGTGGAATTTCAATACACCAAGGAGCACGGTGCATATTGCATGGCGGATGTACAAAATACAAAGGTGCACTGTGCATGGTGGAAATGCACTATACCAAGGTGTAAGATCCATGGTGCGTGGTGGAAGTGCATCGTACCAAGGTCAAATGTGCATAATGCATGATGGAAGTGCACCATACCATAATGTACAGTACATGGTGAATGGCGGAACTACATCATTCTAATGTGCAAGGTGCATAGGGGAAGTGCACCGTATTGAGGTTAAAAGTACTAGGTGGATGGTGGGAGTTTGCTTTACCAAGATGCACTATACATAGTGCAATTGCAGTATAGTAAGGAACATGGTGCATATTGCATGGTGGAAGTACAAACTATAAAGGTGCATTGCGCGTAGTAGTAATGCACTGTACTAAGATGCACAATCCATGGTGTATGGTGGAAGTGCATCGTACCTAGGTCAATTCTGCATAATGCATGATGGTAATGCAACATACCATAATGTACGCTGCATGGTGAATGGCGAACTACATAATTCTAATTTGCAACGTGCATATTGGAAGTCCACCGTACAAAGGTGCAAAGTACAAGCTGGATGCTAGGAGGGAAATATACAAAATTGCACTATGGATACTAGAAATTGCACTATACCAAGGTAAACGATGGATATTCCATGGTGGAAGTACAAACTACAAAGGTGCACAGCGCAGAGTGGAAATGCACTCTACTAAGGTGCACAATCCATGGTGCAAGGTGGAAGCGCATCTTACCAAGATCAATTGTGCATAACGCAAGATGGAAGTTCACCATACCATAGTTCATGGTGCATGTTGAATGGTGGAAGTATATCATTGTAATGTGCAAGGTGCATAGTGGAAGTGTACCGTACTAAGGTGGACAAGTACAAGGTGGGTGGTGGGAGTGCGAGATACCAATATGCACCGTACATAGTGGAATTGCACAATAGTAAGTGGTATACGTTGCATATTTCATGGTAGAAGTACAAAATACAAAGGTGCACTCCATATAGTGGAAATGCACTAAACTAAGGTGCAAGATCCATAATGTATGGTGGAGATGCATCGTATCAAGGTAAACTAAGCATAATGCATGATAGAAGTGCATAATACCATAGTACACGGTGCATGGTGAATGATGGACCTACAACATTCTAATTTTCCGGGAGCATAGTGGAAGTGCATCGTACTAAGGTGCCAAGCGCAAGGTGGATGGATGGAGTGGACTATACCAAGGTGCAATCGTACAAAGTGGAATTTCAATACACCAAGGAGCACGGTGCATATTGCATGGCGTATGTACAAAATACAAAGGTGCACCGTGCATGGTGGAAATGCACTATACCAAGGTGTAAGATCCATGGTGCGTGGTGGAAGTGCATCGTACCAAGGTCAAATGTGCATAATGCATGATGGAAGTGCACCATACCATAATGTACGGTACATGGTGAATGGCGGAACTACATCATTCTAATGTGCAAGGTGCATAGGGGAAGTGCACCGTATTGAGGTTAAAAGTACTAGGTGGATGGTGGGAGTTTGCTTTACCAAGATGCACTATACATAGTGCAATTGCAGTATAGTAAGGAACATGGTGCATATTGCATGGTGGAAGTACAAACTATAAAGGTGCATTGCGCGTAGTAGTAATGCACTGTACTAAGATGCACAATCCATGGTGTATGGTGGAAGTGCATCGTACCTAGGTCAATTCTGCATAATGCATGATGGTAATGCAACATACCATAATGTACGCTGCATGGTGAATGGCAGAACTACATAATTCTAATTTGCAACGTGCATATTGGAAGTCCACCGTACAAAGGTGCAAAGTACAAGCTGGATGCTAGGAGGGAAATATACAAAATTGCACTATGGATACTAGAAATTGCACTATACCAAGGTAAACGATGGATATTCCATGGTGGAAGTACAAACTACAAAGGTGCACAGCGCAGAGTGGAAATGCACTCTACTAAGGTGCACAATCCATGGTGCAAGGTGGAAGCGCATCTTACCAAGATCAATTGTGCATAACGCAAGATGGAAGTTCACCATACCATAGTTTATGGTGCATGTTGAATGGTGGAAGTATATCATTGTAATGTGTAAGGTGCATAGTGGAAGTGTACCGTACTAAGGTGGACAAGACAAGGTGGGTGGTGGGAGTGCAAGATACCAATATGCACCGTACATAGTGGAATTGCACAATAGTAAGTGGTATACGTTGCATATTTCATGGTAGAAGTACAAAATACAAAGGTGCACTCCATATAGTGGAAATGCACTAAACTAAGGTGCAAGATCCATAATGTATGGTGGAGATGCATCGTATCAAGGTAAACTAAGCATAATGCATGATAGAAGTGCATAATACCATAGTACACGGTTCATGGTGAATGATGGACCTACAACATTCTAATTTTCCAGGAGCATAGTGGAAGTGCATCGTACTAAGGTGCCAAGCGCAAGGTGGATGGATGGAGTGGACTATACCAAGGTGCACTGTACAAAGTGGAATTTCAATACACCAAGGAGCACGGTGCATATTGCATGGCAGATGTCCAAAATACAAAGGTGCACTGTGCATGGTGGAAATGCACTATACCAAGGTGTAAGATCCATGGTGCGTGGTGGAAGTGCATCGTACCAAGGTCAAATGTGCATAATGCATGATGGAAGTGCACCATACCATAATGTACAGTACATGGTGAATGGCGGAACTACATCATTCTAATGTGCAAGGTGCATAGGGGAAGTGCACCGTATTGAGGTTAAAAGTACTAGGTGGATGGTGGGAGTTTGCTTTACCAAGATGCACTATACATAGTGCAATTGCAGATAGTAAGGAACATGGTGCATATTGCATGGTGGAAGTACAAACTATAAAGGTGCATTGCGCGTAGTAGTAATGCACCGTACTAAGATGCACAATCCATGGTGTATGGTGGAAGTGCATCGTACCTAGGTCAATTCGCATAATGCATGATGGAAATGCAACATACCATAATGTACGCCGCATGGTGAATGGCGAACTACATAATTCTAATTTGCAACGTGCATATTGGAAGGCCACCGTACAAAGGTGCAAAGTACAAGCTGGATGCTAGGAGGGAAATATACAAAATTGCACTATGGATACTAGAAATTGCACTATACCATGGTAAACGATGGATATTCCATGGTGGAAGTACAAACTACAAAGGTGCACAAAGAGTGGAAATGCACTCTACTAAGGTGCACAATCCATGGTGCAAGGTGGAAGCGCATCTTACCAAGATCAATTGTGCATAACGCAAGATGGAAGTTCACCATACCATAGTTCATGGTGCATGTTGAATGGTGGAAGTATATCATTGTAATGTGCAAGGTGCATAGTGGAAGTTTACCGTACTAAGGTGGACAAGTACAAGGTGGGTGGTGGGAGTGCAAGTATACCAATATGCACTGTACATAGTGGAATTGCACAATAGTAAGTGGTATACGTTGCATATTTCATGGTAGAAGTACAAAATACAAAGGTGCACTCCATATAGTGGAAATGCACTAAACTAAGGTGCACGATCCATAATGTATGGTGGAGATGCATCGTATCAAGGTAAACTAAGCATAATGCATGATAGAAGTGCATAATACCATAGTACACGGTGCATGGTGAATGATGGACCTACAACATTCTAATTTTCCAGGAGCATAGTGGAAGTGCATCGTACTAAGGTGCCAAGCGCAAGGTGGATGGATGGAGTGGACTATACCAAGGTTCACTGTACAAAGTGGAATTTCAATACACTAAGGAGCACGGTGCATATTGCATGGCAGATGTACAAAATACAAAGGTGCACCGTGCATGGTGGAAATGCACTATACCAAGGTGTAAGATCCATGGTGCGTGGTGGAAGTGCATCGTACCAAGGTCAAATGTGCATAATGCATGATGGAAGTGCACCATACCATAATGTACGTACATGGTGAATGGCGGAACTACATCATTCTAATGTGCAAGGTGCATCGGGGAAGTGCACCGTATTGAGGTTAAAAGTACTAGGTGGATGGTGGGAGTTTGCTTTACCAAGATGCACTATACATAGTGCAATTGCAGTATAGTAAGGAACATGGTGCATATTGCATGGTGGAAGTACAAACTATAAAGGTGCATTGCGCGTAGTAGTAATCCACTGTACTAAGATGCACAATCCATGGTGTATGGTGGAAGTGCATCGTACCTAGGTCAATTCTGCATAATGCATGATGGAAATGCAACATAGCATAATGTACGCTGCATGGTGAATGGCAGAACTACATAATTCTAATTTGCAACGTGCATATTGGAAGTCCACCGTACAAAGGTGCAAAGTACAAGCTGGATGCTAGGAGGGAAATATACCAAATTGCACTATGGATACTAGAAATTGCACTATACCATGGTAAACGATGGATATTCCATGGTGGAAGTACAAACTACAAAGGTGCACAGCGCGGAGTGGAAATGCACTCTACTAAGGTGCACAATCCATGGTGCAAGATGGAAGCGCATCTTACCAAGATCAATTGTGCATAACGCAAGATGGAAGTTCACCATACCATAGTTCATGGTGCATGTTGGATGGTGGAAGTATATCATTGTAATGTGCAAGGTGCATAGTGGAAGTTTACCGTACTAAGGTGGACAGTACATGGTGGGTGGTGGGAGTGCAGTATACCAATATGCACTGTACATAGTGGAATTGCACAATAGTAAGTGGTATACGTTGCATATTTCATAGTAGAAGTACAAAATACAAAGGTGCACTCCATATAGTGGAAATGCACTAAACTAAGGTGCAAGATCCATAATGTATGGTGGAGATGCATCGTATCAAGGTAAACTAAGCATAATGCATGATAGAAGTGCATAATACCATAGTACACGGTGCATGGTGAATGATGGAACTACAACATTCTAATTTTCCAGGAGCATAGTGGAAGTGCATCGTACTAAGGTGCCAAGCGCAAGGTGGATGGATGGAGTGGACAATACCAAGGTGCAATCGTACAAAGTGGAATTTCAATACACCAAGGAGCACGGTGCATATTGCATGGCGTATGTACAAAATACAAAGGTGCACTGTGCATGGTGGAAATGCACTATACCAAGGTGTAAGATCAATGGTGCGTGGTGGAAGTGCATCGTACCAAGGTCAAATGTGCATAATGCATGATGGAAGTGCACCATACCATAATGTGCGGTGCATGGTGAATGGCGGAACTTCATGATTCTAATGTGCAAGGTGCATAGTGGAAGTGCACCGTACTAAGGTGAAATGTACAAGGTGGATGGTGGGAGTTCTCTTTACAAAGATGCACTGTAAATAGTGCAATTGCAGAATAGTAAGGTACATGGTGCATATTGCATGATGGAAGTACAAGCAAAAAAATTCCATTGCGCATAGTAGAAATGCAGTTTACTAAGGTGCACAATCCATGGTGCATGGTGGCAGCGCATCGTACTAAGATCAATTGTGCATAATGCATGATGGCCGTGCACCATACCATAGTTCACGGTGCATGGTGAATGGTTAAACCACACCATTCTAATTTTCAAGGTGGATATTGGTAGTTGACCGTACTAAGGTGCAAAGTACAAGTTGGATGGTGGCAGTGCACCATACCAAGATACGCTGTACATAGTAGAATTGCACTATACAAAGGTAAACGGTGGATATTGCATGGCGCAAGTACAAACTACAAAGGCGCGCTGCGCGGAATGGAAATGCACTGTACTAAGTTGCAATATCCATGGTGCAAGGTGGAAGTGCATCTTACCAAGCTCAATTGTGCATAATGCATGATGGAAGTTCTACCATAGTTCACGGTGCATGTTGAATGGTAGAACTACATCATTCTAATGTGCAAGGTGCATAGTGGAAGTTTACCGTACTAAGGTGAAAAGTACAAGGTGGATTGTGGGAGTGCACTATACCAATATGCGGTGTACATAGAAGAATTGCACGATAGTAAGGTACACGGTGCATATTTCATGATGGAAGTACAAAATACAAGGGTGCACTCGCGCATAGTGGAAATGCACTAAACCAAGAGGAAAGATCCATAATGCATGGTGGAAGTGCATCGTATCAAGGTAAACTGAGCATAATGCATGATAGAAGTGCATCATACATAGTGCACGGTGCATGGTGAATGATGAAACTACATCATTCGAATTTTCCAAGTGCGTAGTGGAAGTGCATTGTACTAAGGTGCCAAGCGCAAGGTCGGTGGTAGGAGAGGACTATACCAAGGTGCACTTGTACAAATTGGAATGTCAATATACTAATGAGCACGGTGCATATTGCATGGCGAAGTACAAAATACGAAGGTACATTGGGCATAGTGGAAATGCAGTATACCAAGGTCCAAGATCCATGGTGCATGGTCGAAATGCATCGTACGAAGCTAAATTGTGCATAATGCATGATGGAAGTTCACCATACCATAATGTGCGGTGCATGGTGAATGGCGGAACTTCATGATTCTAATGTGCAAGGTGCATAGTGGAAGTGCACCGTACTAAGGTGGAATGTACAAGGTGGATGGTGGGAGTTCTCTTTACCAAGATGCACTGTAAATAGTGCAATTGCAATAGTAAGGTACATGGTGCATATTTCATGATGGAAGTACAAAATACAAAGGTGCATTGCGCATAGTGGAAATGCACTAAACCAAGAGGAAAGATCCATAATGCATGATGGAAGTGCATCGTATCAAGGTAAACTGAGCATAATGCATGATAGAAGTGCATCATACATAGTGCACGGTGCATGGTGAATGATGAAACTACATCATTCGAATTTTCCAAGTGCGTAGTGGAAGTGCATTGTACTAAGGTGCCAAGCGCAAGGTCGGTGGTAGGAGAGGACTATACCAAGGTGCACTTGTACAAATTGGAATGTCAATATACTAATGAGCACGGTGCATATTGCATGGCAGAAGTACAAAATACGAAGGTACATTGGGCATAGTGGAAATGCAGTATACCAAGGTCCAAGATCCATGGTGCATGGTCGAAATGCATCGTACGAAGCTAAATTGTGCATAATGCATGATGGAAGTTCACCATACCATAGTTCACGGTGCATGTTGAATGGTAGAACTACATCATTCTAATGTGCAAGGTGCATAGTGGAAGTTTACCGTACTAAGGTGAAAAGTACAAGGTGGATTGTGGGAGTGCACTATACCAATATGCGTTGTACATAGAAGAATTGCACGATAGTAAGGTACACGGTGCATATTTCATGATGGAAGTACAAAATACAAGGGTGCACTGCGCATAGTGGAAATGCACTAAACCAAGAGGAAAGATCCATAATGCATGGTGGAAGTGCATCGTATCAAGGTAAACTGAGCATAATGCATGATAGAAGTGCATCATACATAGTGCACGGTGCATGGTGAATGATGAAACTACATCATTCTAATTTTCCAAGTGCGTAGTGGAAGTGCATTGTACTAAGGTGCCAAGCGCAAGGTCGGTGGTAGGAGAGGACTATACCAAGGTGCACTTGTACAAATTGGAATGTCAATATACTAATGAGCACGGTGCATATTGCATGGCGAAGTACAAAATACGAAGGTGCATTGGGCATAGTGGAAATGCGGTATACCAAGGTCCAAGATCCATGGTGCATGGCCGAAGTGCATCGTACCAAGCTCAATTGTGCATAATGCATGATGGAAGTGCACCATACCATAATGTGCGGTGCATGGTGAATGGCGGAACTTCATGATTCTAATGTGCAAGGTGCATAGTGGAAGTGCACCGTACTAAGGTGGAATGTACAAGGTGGATGGTGGGAGTTCTCTTTACCAAGATGCACTTGTAAATAGTGCAATTGCAGAATAGTAAGGTACATGGTGCATATTTCATGATGGAAGTACAAAATACAAAGGTGCATTGCGCATAGTGGAAATGCACTAAACCAAGAGGAAAGATCCATAATGCATGGTGGAAGTGCATCGTATCAAGGTAAATCCGAGCATAATGCATGATAGAAGTGCATCATACATAGTGCACGGTGCATGGTGAATGATGAAACTACATCATTCTAATTTTCCAAGTGCGTAGTGGAAGTGCATTGTACTAAGGTGCCAAGCGCAAGGTCGGTGGTAGGAGAGGACTATAACAAGGTGCACTGTACAAATTGGAATGTCAATATACTAATGAGCACGGTGCATATTGCATGGCAGAATTACAAAATACGAAGGTGCATTGGGCATAGTGGAAATGCAGTATACCAAGGTCCAAGATCCATGGTGCATGGTCGAAATGCATCGTACGAAGCTAAATTGTGCATAATGCATGATGGAAGTTCACCATACCATAGTTCACGGTGCATTTTGAATGGTAGAACTACATCATTCTAATGTGCAAGGTGCATAGTGGAAGTTTACCGTACTAAGGTGAAAAGTACAAGGTGGATTGTGGGAGTGCACTATACCAATATGCGGTGTACATAGAAGAATTGCACGATAGTAAGGTACACGGTGCATATTTCATGATGGAAGTACAAAATACAAGGGTGCACTGCGCATAGTGGAAATGCACTAAACCAAGAGGAAAGATCCATAATGCATGGTGGAAGTGCATCGTATCAAGGTAAACTGAGCATAATGCATGATAGAAGTGCATCATACATAGTGCACGGTGCATGGTGAATGATGAAACTACATCATTCGAATTTTCCAAGTGCGTAGTGGAAGTGCATGGTACTAAGGTGCCAAGCGCAAGGTCGGTGGTAGGAGAGGACTATACCAAGGTGCACTGTACAAATTGGAATGTCAATATACTAATGAGCACGGTGCATATTGCATGGCAGAAGTACAAAATACGAAGGTACATTGGGATAGTGGAAATGCAGTATACCAAGGTCCAAGATCCATGGTGCATGGTCGAAATGCATCGTACGAAGCTAAATTGTGCATAATGCATGATGGAAGTTCACCATACCATAGTTCACGGTGCATGTTGAATGGTAGAACTACATCATTCTAATGTGCAAGGTGCATAGTGGAAGTTTACCGTACTAAAGTGAAAAGTACAAGGTGGATTGTGGGAGTGCACTATACCAATATGCGTTGTACATAGAAGAATTGCACGATAGTAAGGTACACGGTGCATATTTCATGATGGAAGTACAAAATACAAGGGTGCATTGCGCATAGTGGAAATGCACTAAACCAAGAGGAAAGATCCATAATGCATGGTGGAAGTGCATCGTATCAAGGTAAACGAGCATAATGCATGATAGAAGTGCATCATACATAGTGCACGGTGCATGGTGAATGATGAAACTACATCATTCTAATTTTCCAAGTGCGTAGTGGAAGTGCATTGTACTAAGGTGCCAAGCGCAAGGTCGGTGGTAGGAGAGGACTATACCAAGGTGCACTTGGTACAAATTGGAATGTCAATATACTAATGAGCACGGTGCATATTGCATGGCAGAAGTACAAAATACGAAGGTGCATTGGGCATAGTGGAAATGCAGTATACCAAGGTCCAAGATCCATGGTGCATGGCCGAAGTGCATCGTACCAAGCTCAATTGTGCATAATGCATGATGGAAGTGCACCATACCATAATGTGCGGTGCATGGTGAATGGCGGAACTTCATGATTCTAATGTGCAAGGTGCATAGTGGAAGTGCACCGTACTAAGGTGGAATGTACAAGGTGGATGGTGGGAGTTCTCTTTACCAAGATGCACTGTAAATAGTGCAATTGCAGAATAGTAAGGTACATGGTGCATATTTCATGATGGAAGTACAAAATACAAAGGTGCACTGCGCATAGTGGAAATGCACTAAACCAAGAGGAAAGATCCATAATGCATGGTGGAAGTGCATCGTATCAAGGTAAACTGAGCATAATGCATGATAGAAGTGCATCATACATAGTGCACGGTGCATGGTGAATGATGAAACTACATCATTCTAATTTTCCAAGTGCGTAGTGGAAGTGCATTGTACTAAGGTGCCAAGCGCAAGGTCGGTGGTAGGAGAGGACTATAACAACGTGCACTGTACAAATTGGAATGTCAATATACTAATGAGCACGGTGCATATTGCATGGCAGAAGTACAAAATACGAAGGTGCATTGGGCATAGTGGAAATGCAGTATACCAAGGTCCAAGATCCATGGTGCATGGTCGAAATGCATCGTACGAAGCTAAATTGTGCATAATGCATGATGGAAGTTCACCATACCATAGTTCACGGTGCATGTTGAATGGTAGAACTACATCATTCTAATGTGCAAGGTGCATAGTGGAAGTTTACCGTACTAAGGTGAAAAGTACAAGGTGGATTGTGGAAGTGCACTATACCAATATGCGGTGTACATAGAAGAATTGCACGATAGTAAGGTACACGGTGCATATTTCATGATGGAAGTACAAAATACAAGGGTGCACTGCGCATAGTGGAAATGCACTAAACCAAGAGGAAAGATCCATAATGCATGGTGGAAGTGCATCGTATCAAGGTAAACCGAGCATAATGCATGATAGAACCGCATCATACATAGTGCACGGTGCATGGTGAATGATGAAACTACATCATTCTAATTTTCCAAGTGCGTAGTGGAAGTGCATTGTACTAAGGTGCCAAGCGCAAGGTCGGTGGTAGGAGAGGACTATACCAAGGTGCACTGTACAAATTGGAATGTCAATATACTAATGAGCACGGTGCATATTGCATGGCAGAAGTACAAAATACGAAGGTGCATTGGGCATAGTGGAAATGCAGTATACCAAGGTCCAAGATCCATGGTGCATGGTCGAAGTGCATCTTACCAAGCTCAATTGTGCATAATGCATGATGGAAGTTCACCATACCATAGTTCACGGTGCATGTTGAATGGTAGAACTACATCATTCTAATGTGCAACGTGCATAGTGGAAGTTTACCGTACTAAGGTGAAAAGTACAAGGTGGATTGTGGAAGTGCACTATACCAATATGCGGTGTACATAGAAGAATTGCAATATAGTAAGGTACACGGTGCATATTTCATGATGGAAGTACAAAATACAAGGGTGCACTGCGCATAGTGGAAATGCACTAAACCAAGAGGAAAGATCCATAATGCATGGTGGAAGTGCATCGTATCAAGGTAAACTGAGCATAATGCATGATAGAAGTGCATCATACATAGTGCACGGTGCATGGTGAATGATGAAACTACATCATTCTAATTTTCCAAGTGCGTAGTGGAAGTGCATTGTACTAAGGTGCCAAGCGCAAGGTCGGTGGTAGGAGAGGACTATACCAAGGTGCACTCGTACAAATTGGAATGTCAATATACTAATGAGCACGGTGCATATTGCATGGCAGAAGTACAAAATACGAAGGTGCATTGGGCATAGTGGGAATGCAGTATACCAAGGTCCAAGATCCATGGTGCATGGTCGAAATGCATCGTACGAAGCTAAATTGTGCATAATGCATGATGGAAGTTCACCATACCATAGTTCACGGTGCATGTTGAATGGTAGAACTACATCATTCTAATGTGCAAGGTGCATAGTGGAAGTTTACCGTACTAAGGTGAAAAGTACAAGGTGGATTGTGGAAGTGCACTATACCAATATGCGGTGTACATAGAAGAATTGCACGATAGTAAGGTACACGGTGCATATTTCATGATGGAAGTACAAAATACAAGGGTGCACTGCGCATAGTGGAAATGCACTAAACCAAGAGGAAAGATCCATAATGCATGGTGGAAGTGCATCGTATCAAGGTAAACTGAGCATAATGCATGATAGAAGTGCATCATACATAGTGCACGGTGCATGGTGAATGATGAAACTACATCATTCTAATTTTCCAAGTGCGTAGTGGAAGTGCATTGTACTAAGGTGCCAAGCGCAAGGTCGGTGGTAGGAGAGGACTATACCAAGGTGCACTGTACAAATTGGAATGTCAATATACTAATGAGCACGGTGCATATTGCATGGCAGAAGTACAAAATACGAAGGTGCATTGGGCATAGTGGAAATGCAGTATACCAAGGTCCAAGATCCATGGTGCATGGTCGAAATGCATCGTACGAAGCTAAATTGTGCATAATGCATGATGGAAGTTCACCATACCATAGTTCACGGTGCATGTTGAATGGTAGAACTACATCATTCTAATGTGCAACGTGCATAGTGGAAGTTTACCGTACTAAGGTGAAAAGTACAAGGTGGATTGTGGAAGTGCACTATACCAATATGCGGTGTACATAGAAGAATTGCACGATAGTAAGGTACACGGTGCATATTTCATGATGGAAGTACAAAATACAAGGGTGCACTCGCGCATAGTGGAAATGCACTAAACCAAGAGGAAAGATCCATAATGCATGGTGGAAGTGCATCGTATCAAGGTAAACTGAGCATAATGCATGATAGAAGTGCATCATACATAGTGCACGGTGCATGGTGAATGATGAAACTACATCATTCTAATTTTCCAAGTGCGTAGTGGAAGTGCATTGTACTAAGGTGCCAAGCGCAAGGTCGATGGTAGGAGAGGACTATACCAAGGTGCACTGTACAAATTGGAATGTCAATATACTAATGAGCACGGTGCATATTGCATGGCAGAAGTACAAAATACGAAGGTGCATTGGGCATAGTGGAAATGCAGTATACCAAGGTCCAAGATCCATGGTGCATGGTCGAAGTGCATCGTACCAAGCTCAATTGTGCATAATGCATGATGGAAGTGCACCATACCATAATGTGCGGTGCATGGTGAATGGCGGAACTTCATGATTCTAATGTGCAAGGTGCATAGTGGAAGTGCACCGTACTAAGGTGGAATGTACAAGGTGGATGGTGGGAGTTCTCTTTACCAAGATGCACTCGTAAATAGTGCAATTGCGAATAGTAAGGTACATGGTGCATATTTCATGATGGAAGTACAAGCAAAAAAGTTCCATTGCGATTAGTAGAAATGCGCTTACTAAGGTGCACAATCCATGATGCATGGTGGCAGCGCATCGTACTAAGATCAACTGTGCATAATGCATGATGGCCGTGCACCATACCATAGTTCACGGTGCATGGTGAATGGTTAAACCACATCATTCTAATTTTCAAGGTGGATATTGGTAGCTGACCGTACTAAGGTGCAAAGTACAAGTTGGATGGTGGCAGTGCACCATACCAAGATACGCTGTACATAGTAGAATTGCACTATACAAAGGTAAACGGTGGATATTGCATGGCGGAAGTACAAACTACAAAGGCGCGCTGCGCGGAATGGAAATGCACTGTACTAAGTTGCAATATCCATGGTGCAAGGTGGAAGTGCATCTTACCAAGCTCAATTGTGCATAATGCATGATGGAAGTTCACCATACCATAGTTCACGGTGCATGTTGAATGGTAGAACTACATCATTCTAATGTGCAAGGTGCATAGTGGAAGTTTACCGTACTAAGGTGAAAAGTACAAGGTGGATTGTGGAAGTGCACTATACCAATATGCGGTGTACATAGAAGAATTGCACGATAGTAAGCTACACGGTGCATATTTCATGATGGAAGTACAAAATACAAGGGTGCACTGCGCATAGTGGAAATGCACTAAACCAAGAGGAAAGATCCATAATGCATGGTGGAAGTGCATCGTATCAAGGTAAACTGAGCATAATGCATGATAGAAGTGCATCATACATAGTGCACGGTGCATGGTGAATGATGAAACTACATATTCTAATTTTCCAAGTGCGTAGTGGAAGTGCATTGTACTAAGGTGCCAAGCGCAAGGTCGGTGGTAGGAGAGGACTATACCAAGGTGCACTGTACAAATTGGAATGTCAATATACTAATGAGCATGGTGCATATTGCATGGCAGAAGTACAAAATACGAAGGTGCATTGGGCATAGTGGAAATGCAGTATACCAAGGTCAAAGATCCATGGTGCATGGTCGAAATGCATCGTACGAAGCTAAATTTTGCATAATGCATGATGGAAGTTCACCATACCATAGTTCACGGTGCATGTTGAATGGTAGAACTACATCATTCTAATGTGCAAGGTGCACAGTGGAATTTTACCGTACTAAGGTGACAAGTACAAGGTGGATTGTGGGAGTGCACTATACCAATATGCGTTGTACATAGAAGAATTGCACGATAGTAAGGTACACGGTGCATATTTCATGATGGAAGTACAAAATACAAGGGTGCACTGCGCATAGTGGAAATGCACTAAACCAAGAGGAAAGATCCATAATGCATGGTGGAAGTGCATCGTATCAAGGTAAACTGAGCATAATGCATGATAGAAGTGCATCATACATAGTGCACGGTGCATGGTGGATGATGAAACTACATCATTCTAATTTTCCAAGTGCGTAGTGGAAGTGCATTGTACTAAGGTGCCAAGCGCAAGGTCGGTGGTAGGAGAGGACTATACCAAGGTGCACCGTACAAATTGGAATGTCAATATACTAATGAGCACGGTGCATATTGCATGGCAGAAGTACAAAATACGAAGGTGCATTGGGCATAGTGGAAATGCAGTATACCAAGGTCCAAGATCCATGGTGCATGGTCGAAATGCATCGTACGAAGCTAAATTGTGCATAATGCATGATGGAAGTTCACCATACCATAGTTCACGGTGCATGTTGAATGGTAGAACTACATCATTCTAATGTGCAAGGTGCATAGTGGAAGTTTACCGTACTAAGGTGAAAAGTACAAGGTGGATTGTGGGAGTGCACTATACCAATATGCGTTGTACATAGAAGAATTGCACGATAGTAAGGTACACGGTGCATATTTCATGATGGAAGTACAAAATACAAGGGTGCACCTTGCGCATAGTGGAAATGCACTAAACCAAGAGGAAAGATCCATAATGCATGGTGGAAGTGCATCGTATCAAGGTAAACTGAGCATAATGCATGATAGAAGTGCATCATACATAGTGCACGGTGCATGGTGAATGATGAAACTACATCATTCTAATTTTCCAAGTGCGTAGTGGAAGTGCATTGTACTAAGGTGCCAAGCGCAAGGTCGGTGGTAGGAGAGGACTATACCAAGGTGCACCGTACAAATTGGAATGTCAATATACTAATGAGCACGGTGCATATTGCATGGCAGAAGTACAAAATACGAAGGTGCATTGGGCATAGTGGAAATGCAGTATACCAAGGTCCAAGATCCATGGTGCATGGTCGAAATGCATCGTACGAAGCTAAATTGTGCATAATGCATGATGGAAGTTCACCATACCATAGTTCACGGTGCATGTTGAATGGTAGAACTACATCATTCTAATGTGCAAGGTGCGTAGTGGAAGTTTACCGTACTAAGGTGAAAAGTACAAGGTGGATTGTGGGAGTGCACTATACCAATATGCGTTGTACATAGAAGAATTGCACGATAGTAAGGTACATGGTGCATATTTCATGATGGAAGTACAAAATACAAGGGTGCACTACGCATAGTGGAAATGCACTAAACCAAGAGGAAAGATCCATAATGCATGGTGGAAGTGCATCGTATCAAGGTAAACTGAGCATAATGCATGATAGAAGTGCATCATACATAGTGCACGGTGCATGGTGAATGATGAAACTACATCATTCTAATTTTCCAAGTGCGTAGTGGAAGTGCATTGTACTAAGGTGCCAAGCGCAAGGTCGGTGGTAGGAGAGGACTATACCAAGGTGCACTGTACAAATTGGAATGTCAATATACTAATGAGCACGGTGCATAATGCATGGCAGAAGTACAAAATACGAAGGTGCATTGGGCATAGTGGAAATGCAGTATACCAAGGTCCAAGATCCATGGTGCATGGTCGAAATGCATCGTACGAAGCTAAATTGTGCATAATGCATGATGGAAGTTCACCATACCATAGTTCACGGTGCATGTTGAATGGTAGAACTACATCATTCTAATGTGCAAGGTGCATAGTGGAAGTTTACCGTACTAAGGTGAAAAGTACAAGGTGGATTGTGGGAGTGCACTATACCAATATGCGTTGTACATAGAAGAATTGCACGATAGTAAGGTACACGGTGCATATTTCATGATGGAAGTACAAAATACAAGGGTGCACTGCGCATAGTGGAAATGCACTAAACCAAGAGGAAAGATCCATAATGCATGGTGGAAGTGCATCGTATCAAGGTAAACTGAGCATAATGCATGATAGAAGTGCATCATACATAGTGCATGGTGCATGGTGAATGATGAAACTACATCATTCTA
Source organism: Linum usitatissimum (assembly GCA_030674075.2). Taxonomy (NCBI): domain Eukaryota; kingdom Viridiplantae; phylum Streptophyta; class Magnoliopsida; order Malpighiales; family Linaceae; genus Linum; species Linum usitatissimum. The sequence continues at coordinate 61,304 of JAUJYP020001218.1, read as the reverse complement.
ATTTTCCAAGTGCGTAGTGGAAGTGCATTGTACTAAGGTGCCAAGCGCAAGGTCGGTGGTAGGAGAGGACTATACCAAGGTGCACTGTACAAATTGGAATGTCAATATACTAATGAGCATGGTGCATATTGCATGGTAGAAGTACAAAATACGAAGGTGCATTGGGCATAGTGGAAATGCAGTATACCAAGGTCCAAGATCCATGGTGCATGGTCGAAATGCATCGTACGAAGCTAAATTGTGCATAATGCATGATGGAAGTTCACCATACCATAGTTCACGGTGCATGTTGAATGGTAGAACTACATCATTCTAATGTGCAAGGTGCGTAGTGGAAGTTTACCGTACTAAGGTGAAAAGTACAAGGTGGATTGTGGGAGGGCACTATACCAATATGCGTTGTACATAGAAGAATTGCACGTTAGTAAGGTACACGGTGCATATTTCATGATGGAAGTACAAAATACAAGGGTGCACTACGCATAGTGGAAATGCACTAAACCAAGAGGAAAGATCCATAATGCATGGTGGAAGTGCATCGTATCAAGGTAAACTGAGCATAATGCATGATAGAAGTGCATCATACATAGTGCACGGTGCATGGTGAATGATGAAACTACATCATTCTAATTTTCCAAGTGCGTAGTGGAAGTGCATTGTACTAAGGTGCCAAGCGCAAGGTCGGTGGTAGGAGAGGACTATACCAAGGTGCACTGTACAAATTGGAATGTCAATATACTAATGAGCACGGTGCATAATGCATGGCAGAAGTACAAAATACGAAGGTGCATTGGGCATAGTGGAAATGCAGTATACCAAGGTCCAAGATCCATGGTGCATGGTCGAAATGCATCGTACGAAGCTAAATTATGCATAATGCATGATGGAAGTTCACCATACCATAGTTCACGGTGCATGTTGAATGGTAGAACTACATCATTCTAATGTGCAAGGTGCATAGTGGAAGTTTACCGTACTAAGGTGAAAAGTACAAGGTGGATTGTGGGAGTGCACTATACCAATATGCGTTGTACATAGAAGAATTGCACGATAGTAAGGTACACGGTGCATATTTCATGATGGAAGTACAAAATACAAGGGTGCACTTGCGCATAGTGGAAATGCACTAAACCAAGAGGAAAGATCCATAATGCATGGTGGAAGTGCATCGTATCAAGGTAAACTGAGCATAATGCATGATAGAAGTGCATCATACATAGTGCATGGTGCATGGTGAATGATGAAACTACATCATTCTAATTTTCCAAGTGCGTAGTGGAAGTGCATTGTACTAAGGTGCCAAGCGCAAGGTCGGTGGTAGGAGAGGACTATACCAAGGTGCACTTGTACAAATTGGAATGTCAATATACTAATGAGCACGGTGCATATTGCATGGCGAAGTACAAAATACGAAGGTGCATTGGGCATAGTGGAAATGCAAGTATACCAAGGTCCAAGATCCATGGTGCATGGTCGAAATGCATCGTACGAAGCTAAATTGTGCATAATGCATGATGGAAGTTCACCATACCATAGTTCACGGTGCATGTTGAATGGTAGAACTACATCATTCTAATGTGCAAGGTGCGTAGTGGAAGTTTACCGTACTAAGGTGAAAAGTACAAGGTGGATTGTGGGAGTGCACTATACCAATATGCGTTGTACATAGAAGAATTGCACGATAGTAAGGTACACGGTGCATATTTCATGATAGAAGTACAAAATACAAGGGTGCACTACGCATAGTGGAAATGCACTAAACCAAGAGGAAAGATCCATAATGCATGGTGGAAGTGCATCGTATCAAGGTAAACTGAGCATAATGCATGATAGAAGTGCATCATACATAGTGCACGGTGCATGGTGAATGATGAAACTACATCATTCTAATTTTCCAAGTGCGTAGTGGAAGTGCATTGTACTAAGGTGCCAAGCGCAAGGTCGGTGGTAGGAGAGGACTATACCAAGGTGCACTCGTACAAATTGGAATGTCAATATACTAATGAGCACGGTGCATATTGCATGGCAGAAGTACAAAATACGAAGGTGCATTGGGCATAGTGGAAATGCAGTATACCAAGGTCCAAGATCCATGGTGCATGGTCGAAGTGCATCGTACCAAGCTCAATTGTGCATAATGCATGATGGAAGTGCACCATACCATAATGTGCGGTGCATGGTGAATGGCGGAACTTCATGATTCTAATGTGCAAGGTGCATAGTGGAAGTGCACCGTACTAAGGTGGAATGTACAAGGTGGATGGTGGGAGTTCTCTTTACCAAGATGCACTGTAAATAGTGCAATTGCAGAATAGTAAGGTACATGGTGCATATTGCATGATGGAAGTACAAGCAAAAAAGTTCCATTGCGATTAGTAGAAATGCAGTTTACTAAGGTGCACAATCCATGGTGCATGGTGGCAGCGCATCGTACTAAGATCAACTGTGCATAATGCATGATGGCCGTGCACCATACCATAGTTCACGGTGTATGGTAAATGGTTAAACCACATCATTCTAATTTTCAAGGTGGATATTGGTAGTCGACCGTACTAAGGTGCAAAGTACAAGTTGGATGGTGGCAGTGCACCATACCAAGATACGCTGTACATAGTAGAATTGCACTATACAAAGCTAAACGGTGGATATTGCATGGCGCAAGTACAAACTACAAAGGCGCATCGCGCGGAATGGAAATGCACTGTACTAAGTTGCAATATCCATGGTGTAAGGTGGAAGTGCATCTTACCAAGCTCAATTGTGCATAATGCATGATGGAAGTTCACCATACCATAGTTCACGGTGCATGTTGAATGGTAGAACTACATCATTCTAATGTGCAAGGTTCATAGTGGAAGTTTACCGTACTAAGGTGAAAAGTACAAGGTGGATTGTGGGAGTGCACTATACCAATATGCGGTGTACATAGAAGAATTGCACGATAGTAAGGTACACGGTGCATATTTCATGATGGAAGTACAAAATACAAGGGTGCACTGCGCATTGTGGAAATGCACTAAACCAAGAGGAAAGATCCATAATGCATGGTGGAAGTGCATCGTATCAAGGTAAACTGAGCATAATGCATGATAGAAGTGCATCATACATAGTGCACGGTGCATGGTGAATGATGAAACTACATCATTCTAATTTTCCAAGTGCGTAGTGGAAGTGCATTGTACTAAGGTGCCAAGCGCAAGGTCGGTGGTAGGAGAGGACTATACCAAGGTGCACTGTACAAATTGGAATGTCAATATACTAATGAGCACGGTGCATATTGCATGGCAGAAGTACAAAATACGAAGGTGCATTGGGCATAGTGGAAATGCAATATACCAAGGTCCAAGATCCATGGTGCATGGTCGAAGTGCATCGTACCAAGCTCAATTGTGCATAATGCATGATGGAAGTGCACCATACCATAATGTGCGGTGCATGGTGAATGGCGGAACTTCATGATTCTAATGTGCAAGGTGCATAGTGGAAGTGCACCGTACTAAGGTGGAATGTACAAGGTGGATGGTGGGAGTTCTCTTTACCAAGATGCACCGTAAATAGTGCAATTGCAGAATAGTAAGGTACATGGTGCATATTGCATGATGGAAGTACAAGCAAAAAAGTTCCATTGCGATTAGTAGAAATGCAGTTTACTAAGGTGCACAATCCATGGTGCATGGTGGCAGCGCATCGTACTAAGATCAACCGTGCATAATGCATGATGGCCGTGCACCATACCATAGTTCACGGTGTATGGTAAATGGTTAAACCACATCATTCTAATTTTCAAGGTGGATATTGGTAGTCGACCGTACTAAGGTGCAAAGTACAAGTTGGATGGTGGCACACCATACCAAGATACGCCGTACATAGTAGAATTGCACTATACAAAGCTAAACGGTGGATATTGCATGGCGCAAGTACAAACTACAAAGGCGCACAGCGGAATGGAAATGCACTGTACTAAGTTGCAATATCCATGGTGTAAGGTGGAAGTGCATCTTACCAAGCTCAATTGTGCATAATGCATGATGGAAGTTCACCATACCATAGTTCACGGTGCATGTTGAATGGTAGAACTACATCATTCTAATGTGCAAGGTTCATAGTGGAAGTTTACCGTACTAAGGTGAAAAGTACAAGGTGGATTGTGGGAGTGCACTATACCAATATGCGGTGTACATAGAAGAATTGCACGATAGTAAGGTACACGGTGCATATTTCATGATGGAAGTACAAAATACAAGGGTGCACTCGCGCATTGTGGAAATGCACTAAACCAAGAGGAAAGATCCATAATGCATGGTGGAAGTGCATCGTATCAAGGTAAACTGAGCATAATGCATGATAGAAGTGCATCATACATAGTGCACGGTGCATGGTGAATGATGAAACTACATCATTCTAATTTTCCAAGTGCGTAGTGGAAGTGCATTGTACTAAGGTGCCAAGCGCAAGGTCGGTGGTAGGAGAGGACTATACCAAGGTGCACTGTACAAATTGGAATGTCAATATACTAATGAGCACGGTGCATATTGCATGGCAGAAGTACAAAATACGAAGGTGCATTGGGCATAGTGGAAATGCAGGATACCAAGGTCCAAGATCCATGGTGCATGGTCGAAATGCATCGTACGAAGCTAAATTGTGCATAATGCATGATGGAAGTTCACCATACCATAGTTCACGGTGCATGTTGAATGGTAGAACTACATCATTCTAATGTGCAAGGTGCATAGTGGAAGTTTACCGTACTAAGGTGAAAAGTACAAGGTGGATTGTGGGAGTGCACTATACCAATATGCGTTGTACATAGAAGAATTGCACGATAGTAAGGTACACGGTGCATATTTCATGATGGAAGTACAAAATACAAGGGTGCACTGCGCGCATAGTGGAAATGCACTAAACCAAGAGGAAAGATCCATAATGCATGGTGGAAGTGCATCGTATCAAGGTAAACTGAGCATAATGCATGATAGAAGTGCATCATACATAGTGCACGGTGCATGGTGAATGATGAAACTACATCATTCTAATTTTCCAAGTGCGTAGTGGAAGTGCATTGTACTAAGGTGCCAAGCGCAAGGTCGGTGGTAGGAGAGGACTATACCAAGGTGCACTGTACAAATTGGAATGTCAATATACTAATGAGCACGGTGCATATTGCATGGCAGAAGTACAAAATACGAAGGTGCATTGGGCATAGTGGAAATGCAGTATACCAAGGTCCAAGATCCATGGTGCATGGCCGAAGTGCATCGTACCAAGCTCAATTGTGCATAATGCATGATGGAAGTGCACCATACCATAATGTGCGGTGCATGGTGAATGGCGGAACTTCATGATTCTAATGTGCAAGGTGCATAGTGGACGTGCACCGTACTAAGGTGGAATGTACAAGGTGGATGGTGGGAGTTCTCTTTACCAAGATGCACTGTAAATAGTGCAATTGCAGAATAGTAAGGTACATGGTGCATATTTCATGATGGAAGTACAAAATACAAAGGTGCACCGCGCATAGTGGAAATGCACTAAACCAAGAGGAAAGATCCATAATGCATGATGGAAGTGCATCGTATCAAGGTAAACTGAGCATAATGCATGATAGAAGTGCATCATACATTGTGCACGGTGCATGGTGAATGATGAAACTACATCATTCTAATTTTCCAAGTGCGTAGTGGAAGTGCATTGTACTAAGGTGCCAAGCGCAAGGTCGGTGGTAGGAGAGGACTATACCAAGGTGCACTTGTACAAATTGAATGTCAATATACTAATGAGCACGGTGCATATTGAATGGCAGAAGTACAAAATACGAAGGTGCATTGGGCATAGTGGAAATGCAGTATACCAAGGTCCAAGATCCATGGTGCATGGTCGAAGTGCATCGTACCAAGCTGAATTGTGCATAATGCATGATGGAAGTGCACCATACCATAATGTGCGGTGCATGGTGAATGGCGGAACTTCATGATTCTAATGTGCAAGGTGCATAGTGGAAGTGCACCGTACTAAGGTGGAATGTACAAGGTGGATGGTGGGAGTTCTCTTTACCAAGATGCACTGTAAATAGTGCAATTGCAGAATAGTAAGGTACATGGTGCATATTTCATGATGGAAGTACAAAATACAAAGGTGCACTGCGCATAGTGGAAATGCACTAAACCAAGAGGAAAGATCCATAATGCATGATGGAAGTGCATCGTATCAAGGTAAACTGAGCATAATGCATGATAGAAGTGCATCATACATTGTGCACGGTGCATGGTGAATGATGAAACTACATCATTCTAATTTTCCAAGTGCGTAGTGGAAGTGCATTGTACTAAGGTGCCAAGCGCAAGGTCGGTGGTAGGAGAGGACTATACCAAGGTGCACTGTACAAATTGGAATGTCAATATACTAATGAGCACGGTGCATATTGAATGGCGTAAGTACAAAATACGAAGGTGCATTGGGCATAGTGGAAATGCAATATACCAAGGTCCAAGATCCATGGTGCATGGTCGAAGTGCATCGTACCAAGCTCAATTGTGCATAATGCATGATGGAAGTGCACCATACCATAATGTGCGGTGCATGGTGAATGGCGGAACTTCATGATTCTAATGTGCAAGGTGCATAGTGGACGTGCACCGTACTAAGGTGGAATGTACAAGGTGGATGGTGGGAGTTCTCTTTACCAAGATGCACTGTAAATAGTGCAATTGCAGAATAGTAAGGTACATGGTGCATATTTCATGATGGAAGTACAAAATACAAAGGTGCACTTGCGCATAGTGGAAATGCACTAAACCAAGAGGAAAGATCCATAATGCATGATGGAAGTGCATCGTATCAAGGTAAACTGAGCATAATGCATGATAGAAGTGCATCATACATTGTGCACGGTGCATGGTGAATGATGAAACTACATCATTCTAATTTTCCAAGTGCGTAGTGGAAGTGCATTGTACTAAGGTGCCAAGCGCAAGGTCGGTGGTAGGAGAGGACTATACCAAGGTGCACTGTACAAATTGAACTGTCAATATACTAATGAGCACGGTGCATATTGAATGGCAGAAGTACAAAATACGAAGGTGCATTGGGCATAGTGGAAATGCAAGATACCAAGGTCCAAGATCCATGGTGCATGGTCGAAGTGCATCGTACCAAGCTGAATTGTGCATAATGCATGATGGAAGTGCACCATACCATAATGTGCGGTGCATGGTGAATGGCGGAACTTCATGATTCTAATGTGCAAGGTGCATAGTGGAAGTGCACCGTACTAAGGTGGAATGTACAAGGTGGATGGTGGGAGTTCTCTTTACCAAGATGCACTGTTAAATAGTGCAATTGCGGAATAGTAAGGTACATGGTGCATATTTCATGATGGAAGTACAAAATACAAAGGTGCACTGGCGCATAGTGGAAATGCACTAAACCAAGAGGAAAGATCCATAATGCATGATGGAAGTGCATCGTATCAAGGTAAACTGAGCATAATGCATGATAGAAGTGCATCATACATTGTGCACGGTGCATGGTGAATGATGAAACTACATCATTCTAATTTTCCAAGTGCGTAGTGGAAGTGCATTGTACTAAGGTGCCAAGCGCAAGGTCGGTGGTAGGAGAGGACTATACCAAGGTGCACTGTACAAATTGGAATGTCAATATACTAATGAGCACGGTGCATATTGAATGGCAGAAGTACAAAATACGAAGGTGCATTGGGCATAGTGGAAATGCAGTATACCAAGGTCCAAGATCCATGGTGCATGGTCGAAGTGCATCGTACCAAGCTCAATTGTGCATAATGCATGATGGAAGTGCACCATACCATAATGTGCGGTGCATGGTGAATGGCGGAACTTCATGATTCTAATGTGCAAGGTGCATAGTGGAAGTGCACCGTACTAAGGTGAAATGTACAAGGTGGATGGTGCGAGTTCTCTTTACCAAGATGCACTGTAAATAGTGCAATTGCAGAATAGTAAGGTACATGGTGCATATTGCATGATGGAAGTACAAGCAAAAAAGTTCCATTGCGATTAGTAGAAATGCAGTTTACTAAGGTGCACAATCCATGGTGCATGGTGGCAGCGCATCGTACTAAGATCAACCGTGCATAATGCATGATGGCCGTGCACCATACCATAGTTCACGGTGTATGGTAAATGGTTAAACCACATCATTCTAATTTTCAAGGTGGATATTGGTAGTCGACCGTACTAAGGTGCAAAGTACAAGTTGGATGGTGGCAGTGCACCATACCAAGATGCGCTGTACATAGTAGAATTGCACTATACAAAGCTAAACGGTGGATATTGCATGGCGCAAGTACAAACTACAAAGGCGCACTGCGCGGAATGGAAATGCACTGTACTAAGTTGCAATATCCATGGTGCAAGGTGGAAGTGCATCTTACCAAGCTCAATTATGCATAATGCATGATGGAAGTTCACCATACCATAGTTCACGGTGCATGTTGAATGGTAGAACTACATCATTAGAATGACGTAGTTCCACCATGCATCGCACTAAGGTGTCAATCTCAAGGTTCATGTTAGGAGTGCACTATACCAAAGAGCACTGCACAAAGTGGAATTTCACTATACCAAGGAGCACGATGCATATTGCATGCAGGAGTACAAAATACAAACGTGCACTGTGCACAGTGGAAATGCACTATACTAAGGTGCAAAATCCATGGTGCATGATGCAAGTGCATTGGAACAAGGTCAATAGTGCATAGTGCATGATGCAAATGCACCATACCATCATGTAAGATGCATGGTGGAACTACGTCATTCTAATTTGCCAAGTGCATAGTGGAAGTACATCATACTAAGGTGCCAAGCGCAAATTGGATGGTAGGAGTGCACTATACCAAGGTGCACCGTACACGTGGAATTTCACTATACCAAGGAGCATGGTGCATATAGCATGGCGAAGTAAAAACTACAAAGATGCACTGTAAAAAGGTTGCACGATCCATAGTGCATGGTTGAAGTGCATCGTACCAAGGTTAATTGCGCATAATGCATGATGGAACTAAACCATACCATAGTTCACGGTGCATGTAGAATGCTGAAGGAACTACATCATTCTAATGCGAAAGGTGCATAGTGGAAGTGCACCGTACTAAGGTGGATGGTGGGAGTGCAGTATACTAAGATGTGTTGCACATATTGGAATTGCACTAAAGTAAGGTACATGGTGTATATTTCATGGTGGAAATACAAAATACAAAATACAAAATACAAAGGTGCAATGCGCATAGTAGAAATGCACTAAACCAAGAGGCAAGATTCGTAGTGCATGGTGGAAGTGCATCGTATCAAAGTAAACTGAGCATAATGCATGATAGAAATGCATCATACCATCGGTAACGAGGCATGGTGAATAATGGAACTACATCATTCTAATTTCCCAAGTGCATAGTGGACGTGCATCGCACTAAGGTGTCAATCTCAAGGTTCATGGTAGGAGTGCACTATATCAAAGAGCAATCGCACAAAGTGGAATTTCACTATACCAAGGAGCACGATGCATATTGCATGCGGGAGTACAAAATACAAACGTGCACCGTGCACGGTGGAAATGCACTATACTAAGGTGCAAAATCCATGGTGCATGATGCAAGTGCATTGGAACAAGGTCAATAGTGCATAGTGCATGATGCAAATGCACCATACCATCATGTACGATGCATGGTGGAACTACGTCATTCTAATTTGCCAAGTGCATAGTGGAAGTACATCATACTAAGGTGCCAAGCGCAAATTGGATGGTAGGAGTGCACTATACCAAGGTGCACTTGTACACGGTGGAATTTCACTATACCAAGGAGCATGGTGCATATAGCATGGCGAAGTAAAAACTACAAAGATGCCTTGTAAAAAGGTTGCACGATCCATAGTGCATGGTTGAAGTGCATCGTACCAAGGTCAATTGCGCATAATGCATGACGGAACTAAACCATACCATAGTTCACGGTGCATGTAGAATGCTGAAGGAACTACATCATTCTAATTTGCGAAAGGTGCATAGTGAAAGTGCACCGTACTAAGGTGGATGGTGGGAGTGCAATATACTAAGATGTGTTGCACATATTGGAATTGCACTACAGTAAGGTACATGGTGTATATTTCATGGTGGAAATACAAAATACAAAATACAAAATACAAAGGTGCAATGCGCATAGTAGAAATGCACTAAACCAAGAGGCAAGATTCGTAGTGCATGGTGGAAGTGCATTGTATCAAAGTAAACTGAGCATAATGCATGATAGAAATGCATCATACCATCGGTAACGAGGCATGGTGAATGATGGAACTACATCATTCTAATTTCCCAAGTGCATAGTGGACGTGCATCGCACTAAGGTGTCAATCTCAAGGTTCATGGTAGGAGTGCACTATATCAAAGAGCACTTTGCACAAAGTGGAATTTCACTATACCAAGGAGCACGATGCATATTGCATGCGAGGAGTACAAAATACAAACGTGCACTTGTGCACGGTGGAAATGCACTATACTAAGGTGCAAAATCCATGGTGCATGATGCAAGTGCATTGGAACAAGGTCAATAGTGCATAGTGCATGATGCAAATGCACCATACCATCATGTACGATGCATGGTGGAACTACGTCATTCTAATTTGCCAAGTGCATAGTGGAAGTACATCATACTAAGGTGCCAAGCGCAAATTGGATGGTAGGAGTGCACTATACCAAGGTGCACTGTACACAGTGGAATTTCACTATACCAAGGAGCATGGTGCATATAGCATGGAAGAAGTAAAAACTACAAAGATGCACTGTAAAAAGGTTGCACGATCCATAGTGCATGGTTGAAGTGCATCGTACCAAGGTCAATTGCGCATAATGCATGATGGAACTAAACCATACCATAGTTCACGGGGCATGTAGAATGCTGAAGGAACTACATCATTCTAATTTGCGAAAGGTGCATAGTGGAAGTGCACCGTACTAAGGTGGATGGTGGGAGTGCAATATACTAAGATGTGTTGCACATATTGGAATTGCACTACAGTAAGGTACATGGTGTATATTTCATGGTGGAAATACAAAATACAAAATACAAAATACAAAGGTGCAATGCGCATAGTAGAAATGCACTAAACCAAGAGGCAAGATTCGTAGTGCATGGTGGAAGTGCATCGTATCAAAGTAAACTGGAGCATAATGCATGATAGAAATGCATCATACCATCGGTAACGAGGCATGGTGAATGATGGAACTACATCATTCTAATTTCCCAAGTGCATAGTGGACGTGCATCGCACTAAGGTGTCAATCTTAAGGTTCATGGTAGGAGTGCACTATACCAAAGAGCAATCGCACAAAGTGGAATTTCACTATACCAAGGAGCACGATGCATATTGCATGCGAGGAGTACAAAATACAAACGTGCACTCGTGCACGTGGAAATGCACTATACTAAGGTGCAAAATCCATGGTGCATGATGCAAGTGCATTGGAACAAGGTCAGTAGTGCATAGTGCATGATGCAAATGCACCATACCATCATGTAAGATGCATGGTGGAACTACGTCATTCTAATTTTCCAAGTGCATAGTGGAAGTACATCATACTAAGGTGCCAAGCGCAAATTGGATGGTAGGAGTGCACTATACCAAGGTGCACTGTACACAGTGGAATTTCACTATACCAAGGAGCATGGTGCATATAGCATGGCAGAAGTAAAAACTATAAAGATGCATTGTAAAAAGGTTGCACGATCCATAGTGCATGGTTGAAGTGCATCGTACCAAGGTCAATTGCGCATAATGCATGATGGAACTAAACCATACCATAGTTCACGGTGCATGTAGAATGCTGAAGGAACTACATCATTCTAATTTGCGAAAGGTGCATAGTGGAAGTGCACCGTACTAAGGTGGATGGTGGGAGTGCAGTATACTAAGATGTGTTGCACATATTGGAATTGCACTATAGTAAGGTACATGGTGTATATTTCATGGTGGAAATACAAAATACAAAATACAAAATACAAAACAAAGGTGCAATGCGCATAGTAGAAATGCACTAAACCAAGAGGCAAGATTCGTAGTGCATGGTGGAAGTGCATCGTATCAAAGTAAACCGAGCATAATGCATGATAGAAGTGCATCATACCATCGGTAACGAGGCATGGTGAATGATGGAACTACATCATTCTAATTTCCCAAGTGCATAGTGGACGTGCATCGCACTAAGGTGTCAATCTCAAGGTTCATGGTAGGAGTGCACTATACCAAAGAGCACCGCACAAAGTGGAATTTCACTATACCAAGGAGCACGATGCATATTGCATGCGGGAGTACAAAATACAAACGTGCACCGTGCACGGTGGAAATGCACTATACTAAGGTGCAAAATCCATGGTGCATGATGCAAGTGCATTGGAACAAGGTCAATAGTGCATAGTGCATGATGCAAATGCACCATACCATCATGTACGATGCATGGTGGAACTACGTCATTCTAATTTGCCAAGTGCATAGTGGAAGTACATCATACTAAGGTGCCAAGCGCAAATTGGATGGTAGGAGTGCACTATACCAAGGTGCACTGTACACAGTGGAATTTCACTATACCAAGGAGCATGGTGCATATAGCATGGCAGAAGTAAAAACTACAAAGATGCACTTGTAAAAAGGTTGCACGATCCATAGTGCATGGTTGAAGTGCATCGTACCAAGGTCAATTGCGCATAATGCATGATGGAACTAAACCATACCATAGTTCACGGTGCATGTAGAATGTTGAAGGAACTACATCATTCTAATTTGCGAAAGGTGCATAGTGGAAGTGCACCGTACTAAGGTGGATGGTGGGAGTGCAGTATACTAAGATGTGTTGCACATATTGGAATTGCACTACAGTAAGGTACATGGTGTATATTTCATGGTGGAAATACAAAATACAAAATACAAAATACAAAGGTGCAATGCGCATAGTAGAAATGCACTAAACCAAGAGGCAAGATTCGTAGTGCATGGTGGAAGTGCATCGTATCAAAGTAAACCGAGCATAATGCATGATAGAAATGCATCATACCATCGGTAACGAGGCATGGTGAATGATGGAACTACATCATTCTAATTTCCCAAGTGCATAGTGGACGTGCATCGCACTAAGGTGTCAATCTCAAGGTTCATGGTAGGAGTGCACTATACCAAAGAGCACTTTGCACAAAGTGGAATTTCACTATACCAAGGAGCACGATGCATATTGCATGCGAGGAGTACAAAATACAAACGTGCACGTGCACGGTGGAAATGCACTATACTAAGGTGCAAAATCCATGGTGCATGATGCAAGTGCATTGGAACAAGGTCAATAGTGCATAGTGCATGATGCAAATGCACCATACCATCATGTAAGATGCATGGTGGAACTACGTCATTCTAATTTGCCAAGTGCATAGTGGAAGTACATCATACTAAGGTGCCAAGCGCAAATTGGATGGTAGGAGTGCACTATACCAAGGTGCACTTGTACACGGTGGAATTTCACTATACCAAGGAGCATGGTGCATATAGCATGGCAGAAGTAAAAACTACAAAGATGCACTGTAAAAAGGTTGCACGATCCATAGTGCATGGTTGAAGTGCATCGTACCAAGGTCAATTGCGCATAATGCATGATGGAACTAAACCATACCATAGTTCACGGTGCATGTAGAATGTTGAAGGAACTACATCATTCTAATTTGCGAAAGGTGCATAGTGGAAGTGCACCGTACTAAGGTGGATGGTGGGAGTGCAGTATACTAAGATGTGTTGCACATATTGGAATTGCACTATAGTAAGGTACATGGTGTATATTTCATGGTGGAAATACAAAATACAAAATACAAAATACAAAATACAAAGGTGCAATGCGCATAGTAGAAATGCACTAAACCAAGAGGCAAGATTCGTAGTGCATGGTGGAAGTGCATCGTATCAAAGTAAACTGAGCATAATGCATGATAGAAGTGCATCATACCATCGGTAACGAGGCATGGTGAATGATGGAACTACATCATTCTAATTTCCCAAGTGCATAGTGGACGTGCATCGCACTAAGGTGCCAATCCGAAGGTTCATGGTAGGAGTGCACTATACCAAGGAGCACTTGCACAAAGTGGAATTTCACTATACCAAGGAGCACGATGCATATTGCATGCGGGAGTACAAAATACAAACGTGCACTGTGCACAGTGGAAATGCACTATACTAAGGTGCAAAATCCATGGTGCATGATGCAAGTGCATTGGAACAAGGTCAATAGTGCATAGTGCATGATGCAAATGCACCATACCATCATGTACGATGCATGGTGGAACTACGTCATTCTAATTTGCCAAGTGCATAGTGGAAGTACATCATACTAAGGTGCCAAGCGCAAATTGGATGGTAGGAGTGCACTATACCAAGGTGCACTGTACACAGTGGAATTTCACTATACCAAGGAGCATGGTGCATATAGCATGGCACAAGTAAAAACTACAAAGATGCCTTTGTAAAAAGGTTGCACGATCCATAGTGCATGGTTGAAGTGCATCGTACCAAGGTCAATTGCGCATAATGCATGATGGAACTAAACCATACCATAGTTCACGGTGCATGTAGAATGCTTGAAGAAACTACATCATTCTAATGCGAAAGGTGCATAGTGGAAGTGCACCATACTAAGGTGGATGGTGGGAGTGCAGTATACTAAGATGTTTTGCACATATTGGAATTGCACTACAGTAAGGTACATGGTGTATATTTCATGGTGGAAATACAAAATACAAAATACAAAATACAAAGGTGCAATGCGCATAGTAGAAATGCACTAAACCAAGAGGCAAGATTCGTAGTGCATGGTGGAAGTGCATCGTATCAAAGTAAACTGAGCATAATGCATGATAGAAATGCATCATACCATCGGTAACGAGGCATGGTGAATGATGGAACTACATCATTCTAATTTCCCAAGTGCATAGTGGACGTGCATCGCACTAAGGTGTCAATCTCAAGGTTCATGGTAGGAGTGCACTATACCAAAGAGCACCGCACAAAGTGGAATTTCACTATACCAAGGAGCACGATGCATATTGCATGCGGGAGTACAAAATACAAACGTGCACTCGTGCACACGGTGGAAATGCACTATACTAAGGTGCAAAATCCATGGTGCATGATGCAAGTGCATTGGAACAAGGTCAATAGTGCATAGTGCATGATGCAAATGCACCATACCATCATGTACGATGCATGGTGGAACTACGTCATTCTAATTTGCCAAGTGCATAGTGGAAGTACATCATACTAAGGTGCCAAGCGCAAATTGGATGGTAGGAGTGCACTATACCAAGGTGCACTTGTACACGGTGGAATTTCACTATACCAAGGAGCATGGTGCATATAGCATGGCGAAAGTAAAAACTACAAAGATGCACCGTAAAAAGGTTGCACGATCCATAGTGCATGGTTGAAGTGCATCGTACCAAGGTCAATTGCGCATAATGCATGATGGAACTAAACCATACCATAGTTCACGGTGCATGTAGAATGCTGAAGGAACTACATCATTCTAATGCGAAAGGTGCATAGTGGAAGTGCACCGTACTAAGGTGGATGGTGGGAGTGCAGTATACTAAGATGTGTTGCACATATTGGAATTGCACTATAGTAAGGTACATGGTGTATATTTCATGGTGGAAATACAAAATACAAAATACAAAATACAAAGGTGCAATGCGCATAGTAGAAATGCACTAAACCAAGAGGCAAGATTCGTAGTGCATGGTGGAAGTGCATCGTATCAAAGTAAACTGAGCATAATGCATGATAGAAATGCATCATACCATCGGTAACGAGGCATGGTGAATGATGGAACTACATCATTCTAATTTCCCAAGTGCATAGTGGACGTGCATCGCACTAAGGTGTCAATCTCAAGGTTCATGGTAGGAGTGCACTATACCAAAGAGCACTGCACAAAGTGGAATTTCACTATACCAAGGAGCACGATGCATATTGCATGCAGGAGTACAAAATACAAACGTGCACTGTGCACAGTGGAAATGCACTATACTAAGGTGCAAAATCCATGGTGCATGATGCAAGTGCATTGGAACAAGGTCAATAGTGCATAGTGCATGATGCAAATGCACCATACCATCATGTACGATGCATGGTGGAACTACGTCATTCTAATTTGCCAAGTGCATAGTGGAAGTACATCATACTAAGGTGCCAAGCGCAAATTGGATGGTAGGAGTGCACTATACCAAGGTGCACTTGTACACGGTGGAATTTCACTATACCAAGGAGCATGGTGCATATAGCATGGCAGAAGTAAAAACTACAAAGATGCACCGTAAAAAGGTTGCACGATCCATAGTGCATGGTTGAAGTGCATCGTACCAAGGTCAATTGCGCATAATGCATGATGGAACTAAACCATACCATAGTTCACGGTGCATGTAGAATGCTTGAAGGAACTACATCATTCTAATGCGAAAGGTGCATAGTGGAAGTGCACCGTACTAAGGTGGATGGTGGGAGTGCGGTATACTAAGATGTGTTGCACATATTGGAATTGCACTAAAGTAAGGTACATGGTGTATATTTCATGGTGGAAATACAAAATACAAAATACAAAATACAAAGGTGCAATGCGCATAGTAGAAATGCACTAAACCAAGAGGCAAGATTCGTAGTGCATGGTGGAAGTGCATCGTATCAAAGTAAACTGAGCATAATGCATGATAGAAATGCATCATACCATCGGTAACGAGGCATGGTGAATGATGGAACTACATCATTCTAATTTCCCAAGTGCATAGTGGACGTGCATCGCACTAAGGTGTCAATCTCAAGGTTCATGGTAGGAGTGCACTATACCAAAGAGCACTGCACAAAGTGGAATTTCACTATACCAAGGAGCACGATGCATATTGCATGCAGGAGTACAAAATACAAACGTGCACCGTGCACGGTGGAAATGCACTATACTAAGGTGCAAAATCCATGGTGCATGATGCAAGTGCATTGGAACAAGGTCAATAGTGCATAGTGCATGATGCAAATGCACCATACCATCATGTACGATGCATGGTGGAACTACGTCATTCTAATTTGCCAAGTGCATAGTGGAAGTACATCATACTAAGGTGCCAAGCGCAAATTGGATGGTAGGAGTGCACTATACCAAGGTGCACCGTACACGGTGGAATTTCACTATACCAAGGAGCATGGTGCATATAGCATGGCAGAAGTAAAAACTACAAAGATGCACGTAAAAAGGTTGCACGATCCATAGTGCATGGTTGAAGTGCATCGTACCAAGGTCAATTGCGCATAATGCATGATGGAACTAAACCATACCATAGTTCACGGTGCATGTAGAATGTTGAAGGAACTACATCATTCTAATTGCGAAAGGTGCATAGTGGAAGTGCACCGTACTAAGGTGGATGGTGGGAGTGCAAGATACTAAGATGTGTTGCACATATTGGAATTGCACTATAAGTAAGGTACATGGTGTATATTTCATGGTGGAAATACAAAATACAAAATACAAAATACAAAATACAAAGGTGCAATGCGCATAGTAGAAATGCACTAAACCAAGAGGCAAGATTCGTAGTGCATGGTGGAAGTGCATCGTATCAAAGTAAACTGAGCATAATGCATGATAGAAATGCATCATACCATCGGTAACGAGGCATGGTGAATGATGGAACTACATCATTCTAATTTCCCAAGTGCATAGTGGACGTGCATCGCACTAAGGTGCCAATCTCAAGGTTCATGGTAGGAGTGCACTATACCAAAGAGCAACCTTGCACAAAGTGGAATTTCACTATACCAAGGAGCACGATGCATATTGCATGCGGGGAGTACAAAATACAAACGTGCACCGTGCACGGTGGAAATGCACTATACTAAGGTGCAAAATCCATGGTGCATGATGCAAGTGCATTGGAACAAGGTCAATAGTGCATAGTGCATGATGCAAATGCACCATACCATCATGTACGATGCATGGTGGAACTACGTCATTCTAATTTGCCAAGTGCATAGTGGAAGTACATCATACTAAGGTGCCAAGCGCAAATTGGATGGTAGGAGTGCACTATACCAAGGTGCACCGTACACGGTGGAATTTCACTATACCAAGGAGCATGGTGCATATAGCATGGCGAAGTAAAAACTACAAAGATGCACGTAAAAAAAGGTTGCACGATCCATAGTGCATGGTTGAAGTGCATCGTACCAAGGTCAATTGCGCATAATGCATGATGGAACTAAACCATACCATAGTTCACGGTGCATGTAGAATGCTGAAGGAACTACATCATTCTAATGCGAAAGGTGCATAGTGGAAGTGCACCGTACTAAGGTGGATGGTGGGAGTGCAGTATACTAAGATGTGTTGCACATATTGGAATTGCACTAAAGTAAGGTACATGGTGTATATTTCATGGTGGAAATACAAAATACAAAATACAAAATACAAAGGTGCAATGCGCATAGTAGAAATGCACTAAACCAAGAGGCAAGATTCGTAGTGCATGGTGGAAGTGCATCGTATCAAAGTAAACCGAGCATAATGCATGATAGAAATGCATCATACCATCGGTAACGAGGCATGGTGAATGATGGAACTACATCATTCTAATTTCCCAAGTGCATAGTGGACGTGCATCGCACTAAGGTGTCAATCTCAAGGTTCATGGTAGGAGTGCACTATACCAAAGAGCACCGCACAAAGTGGAATTTCACTATACCAAGGAGCACGATGCATATTGCATGCGGGAGTACAAAATACAAACGTGCACCGTGCACGGTGGAAATGCACTATACTAAGGTGCAAAATCCATGGTGCATGATGCAAGTGCATTGGAACAAGGTCAATAGTGCATAGTGCATGATGCAAATGCACCATACCATCATGTACGATGCATGGTGGAACTACGTCATTCTAATTTGCCAAGTGCATAGTGGAAGTACATCATACTAAGGTGCCAAGCGCAAATTGGATGGTAGGAGTGCACTATACCAAGGTGCACTGTACACAGTGGAATTTCACTATACCAAGGAGCATGGTGCATATAGCATGGCGAGAAGTAAAAACTACAAAGATGCACCGTAAAAAGGTTGCACGATCCATAGTGCATGGTTGAAGTGCATCGTACCAAGGTCAATTGCGCATAATGCATGATGGAACTAAACCATACCATAGTTCACGGTGCATGTAGAATGCTGAAGGAACTACATCATTCTAATTTGCGAAAGGTGCATAGTGGAAGTGCACCGTACTAAGGTGGATGGTGGGAGTGCAGTATACTAAGATGTGTTGCACATATTGGAATTGCACTATAGTAAGGTACATGGTGTATATTTCATGGTGGAAATACAAAATACAAAATACAAAATACAAAATACAAAGGTGCAATGCGCATAGTAGAAATGCACTAAACCAAGAGGCAAGATTCGTAGTGCATGGTGGAAGTGCATCGTATCAAAGTAAACTGAGCATAATGCATGATAGAAGTGCATCATACCATCGGTAACGAGGCATGGTGAATGATGGAACTACATCATTCTAATTTCCCAAGTGCATAGTGGACGTGCATCGCACTAAGGTGCCAATCTCAAGGTTCATGGTAGGAGTGCACTATACCAAGGAGCACTTTGCACAAAGTGGAATTTCACTATACCAAGGAGCACGATGCATATTGCATGCGGGAGTACAAAATACAAACGTGCACCGTGCACGGTGGAAATGCACTATACTAAGGTGCAAAATCCATGGTGCATGATGCAAGTGCATTGGAACAAGGTCAATAGTGCATAGTGCATGATGCAAATGCACCATACCATCATGTACGATGCATGGTGGAACTACGTCATTCTAATTTGCCAAGTGCATAGTGGAAGTACATCATACTAAGGTGCCAAGCGCAAATTGGATGGTAGGAGTGCACTATACCAAGGTGCACTCGTACACGGTGGAATTTCACTATACCAAGGAGCATGGTGCATATAGCATGGCACAAGTAAAAACTACAAAGATGCACCGTAAAAAGGTTGCACGATCCATAGTGCATGGTTGAAGTGCATCGTACCAAGGTCAATTGCGCATAATGCATGATGGAACTAAACCATACCATAGTTCACGGTGCATGTAGAATGCTGAAGGAACTACATCATTCTAATGCGAAAGGTGCATAGTGGAAGTGCACCGTACTAAGGTGGATGGTGGGAGTGCAGTATACTAAGATGTGTTGCACATATTGGAATTGCACTACAGTAAGGTACATGGTGTATATTTCATGGTGGAAATACAAAATACAAAATACAAAATACAAAGGTGCAATGCGCATAGTAGAAATGCACTAAACCAAGAGGCAAGATTCGTAGTGCATGGTGGAAGTGCATCGTATCAAAGTAAACCGAGCATAATGCATGATAGAAATGCATCATACCATCGGTAACGAGGCATGGTGAATGATGGAACTACATCATTCTAATTTCCCAAGTGCATAGTGGACGTGCATCGCACTAAGGTGCCAATCTGAAGGTTCATGGTAGGAGTGCACTATACCAAAGAGCACTTGCACAAAGTGGAATTTCACTATACCAAGGAGCACGATGCATATTGCATGCGGGAGTACAAAATACAAACGTGCACCGTGCACGGTGGGAAATGCACTATACTAAGGTGCAAAATCCATGGTGCATGATGCAAGTGCATTGGAACAAGGTCAATAGTGCATAGTGCATGATGCAAATGCACCATACCATCATGTACGATGCATGGTGGAACTACGTCATTCTAATTTGCCAAGTGCATAGTGGAAGTACATCATACTAAGGTGCCAAGCGCAAATTGGATGGTAGGAGTGCACTATACCAAGGTGCACTTGTACACGGTGGAATTTCACTATACCAAGGAGCATGGTGCATATAGCATGGCAGAAGTAAAAACTACAAAGATGCACAGTAAAAAGGTTGCACGATCCATAGTGCATGGTTGAAGTGCATCGTACCAAGGTCAATTGCGCATAATGCATGATGGAACTAAACCATACCATAGTTCACGGTGCATGTAGAATGCTGAAGGAACTACATCATTCTAATGCGAAAGGTGCATAGTGGAAGTGCACTGTACTAAGGTGGATGGTGGGAGTGCGGTATACTAAGATGTGTTGCACATATTGGAATTGCACTACGAGTAAGGTACATGGTGTATATTTCATGGTGGAAATACAAAATACAAAATACAAAATACAAAGGTGCAATGCGCATAGTAGAAATGCACTAAACCAAGAGGCAAGATTCGTAGTGCATGGTGGAAGTGCATCGTATCAAAGTAAACTGAGCATAATGCATGATAGAAATGCATCATACCATCGGTAACGAGGCATGGTGAATGATGGAACTACATCATTCTAATTTCCCAAGTGCATAGTGGACGTGCATCGCACTAAGGTGTCAATCTCAAGGTTCATGGTAGGAGTGCACTATACCAAAGAGCACACGCACAAAGTGGAATTTCACTATACCAAGGAGCACGATGCATATTGCATGCGGGAGTACAAAATACAAACGTGCACGTTGTGCACGGTGGAAATGCACTATACTAAGGTGCAAAATCCATGGTGCATGATGCAAGTGCATTGGAACAAGGTCAATAGTGCATAGTGCATGATGCAAATGCACCATACCATCATGTACGATGCATGGTGGAACTACGTCATTCTAATTTGCCAAGTGCATAGTGGAAGTACATCATACTAAGGTGCCAAGCGCAAATTGGATGGTAGGAGTGCACTATACCAAGGTGCAACTTGTACACGGTGGAATTTCACTATACCAAGGAGCATGGTGCATATAGCATGGCGAAGTAAAAACTACAAAGATGCACTTGTAAAAAGGTTGCACGATCCATAGTGCATGGTTGAAGTGCATCGTACCAAGGTCAATTGCGCATAATGCATGATGGAACTAAACCATACCATAGTTCACGGTGCATGTAGAATGCTGAAGGAACTACATCATTCTAATTGCGAAAGGTGCATAGTGGAAGTGCACCGTACTAAGGTGGATGGTGGGAGTGCGGTATACTAAGATGTGTTGCACATATTGGAATTGCACTACAGTAAGGTACATGGTGTATATTTCATGGTGGAAATACAAAATACAAAATACAAAATACAAAAAAAGGTGCAATGCGCATAGTAGAAATGCACTAAACCAAGAGGCAAGATTCGTAGTGCATGGTGGAAGTGCATCGTATCAAAGTAAACTGAGCATAATGCATGATAGAAATGCATCATACCATCGGTAACGAGGCATGGTGAATGATGGAACTACATCATTCTAATTTCCCAAGTGCATAGTGGACGTGCATCGCACTAAGGTGTCAATCTCAAGGTTCATGGTAGGAGTGCACTATACCAAAGAGCACCGCACAAAGTGGAATTTCACTATACCAAGGAGCACGATGCATATTGCATGCGGGAGTACAAAATACAAACGTGCACGTGTGTGCACGGTGGAAATGCACTATACTAAGGTGCAAAATCCATGGTGCATGATGCAAGTGCATTGGAACAAGGTCAATAGTGCATAGTGCATGATGCAAATGCACCATACCATCATGTACGATGCATGGTGGAACTACGTCATTCTAATTTGCCAAGTGCATAGTGGAAGTACATCATACTAAGGTGCCAAGCGCAAATTGGATGGTAGGAGTGCACTATACCAAGGTGCACTGTACACAGTGGAATTTCACTATACCAAGGAGCATGGTGCATATAGCATGGCAGAAGTAAAAACTACAAAGATGCACTGTAAAAAGGTTGCACGATCCATAGTGCATGGTTGAAGTGCATCGTACCAAGGTCAATTGCGCATAATGCATGATGGAACTAAACCATACCATAGTTCACGGTGCATGTAGAATGCTGAAGGAACTACATCATTCTAATGCGAAAGGTGCATAGTGGAAGTGCACCGTACTAAGGTGGATGGTGGGAGTGCGGTATACTAAGATGTGTTGCACATATTGGAATTGCACTATAGTAAGGTACATGGTGTATATTTCATGGTGGAAATACAAAATACAAAATACAAAATACAAAATAAAACAAAGGTGCAATGCGCATAGTAGAAATGCACTAAACCAAGAGGCAAGATTCGTAGTGCATGGTGGAAGTGCATCGTATCAAAGTAAACTGAGCATAATGCATGATAGAAGTGCATCATACCATCGGTAACGAGGCATGGTGAATGATGGAACTACATCATTCTAATTTCCCAAGTGCATAGTGGACGTGCATCGCACTAAGGTGCCAATCTCAAGGTTCATGGTAGGAGTGCACTATACCAAGGAGCACTGCACAAAGTGGAATTTCACTATACCAAGGAGCACGATGCATATTGCATGCAGGAGTACAAAATACAAACGTGCACCGTGTGCACGGTGGAAATGCACTATACTAAGGTGCAAAATCCATGGTGCATGATGCAAGTGCATTGGAACAAGGTCAATAGTGCATAGTGCATGATGCAAATGCACCATACCATCATGTACGATGCATGGTGGAACTACGTCATTCTAATTTGCCAAGTGCATAGTGGAAGTACATCATACTAAGGTGCCAAGCGCAAATTGGATGGTAGGAGTGCACTATACCAAGGTGCACTTGTACACGGTGGAATTTCACTATACCAAGGAGCATGGTGCATATAGCATGGCGAAGTAAAAACTACAAAGATGCCGTAAAAAGGTTGCACGATCCATAGTGCATGGTTGAAGTGCATCGTACCAAGGTCAATTGCGCATAATGCATGATGGAACTAAACCATACCATAGTTCACGGTGCATGTAGAATGCTGAAGGAACTACATCATTCTAATGCGAAAGGTGCATAGTGGAAGTGCACCGTACTAAGGTGGATGGTGGGAGTGCAGTATACTAAGATGTGTTGCACATATTGGAATTGCACTATAGTAAGGTACATGGTGTATATTTCATGGTGGAAATACAAAATACAAAATACAAAATACAAAATAAAAAATACAAAATACAAAGGTGCAATGCGCATAGTAGAAATGCACTAAACCAAGAGGCAAGATTCGTAGTGCATGGTGGAAGTGCATAGTATCAAAGTAAACTGAGCATAATGCATGATAGAAGTGCATCATACCATCGGTAACGAGGCATGGTGAATGATGGAACTACATCATTCTAATTTCCCAAGTGCATAGTGGACGTGCATCGCACTAAGGTGCCAATCTCAAGGTTCATGGTAGGAGTGCACTATACCAAGGAGCACTTGCACAAAGTGGAATTTCACTATACCAAGGAGCACGATGCATATTGCATGCAGGAGTACAAAATACAAACGTGCACTGTGCACAGTGGAAATGCACTATACTAAGGTGCAAAATCCATGGTGCATGATGCAAGTGCATTGGAACAAGGTCAATAGTGCATAGTGCATGATGCAAATGCACCATACCATCATGTACGATGCATGGTGGAACTACGTCATTCTAATTTGCCAAGTGCATAGTGGAAGTACATCATACTAAGGTGCCAAGCGCAAATTGGATGGTAGGAGTGCACTATACCAAGGTGCACTGTACACAGTGGAATTTCACTATACCAAGGAGCATGGTGCATATAGCATGGCGAAGTAAAAACTACAAAGATGCACCGTAAAAAGGTTGCACGATCCATAGTGCATGGTTGAAGTGCATCGTACCAAGGTCAATTGCGCATAATGCATGATGGAACTAAACCATACCATAGTTCACGGTGCATGTAGAATGCTGAAGGAACTACATCATTCTAATGCGAAAGGTGCATAGTGGAAGTGCACCGTACTAAGGTGGATGGTGGGAGTGCGGTATACTAAGATGTGTTGCACATATTGGAATTGCACTATAGTAAGGTACATGGTGTATATTTCATGGTGGAAATACAAAATACAAAATACAAAATACAAAATACAAAGGTGCAATGCGCATAGTAGAAATGCACTAAACCAAGAGGCAAGATTCGTAGTGCATGGTGGAAGTGCATAGTATCAAAGTAAACCGAGCATAATGCATGATAGAAGTGCATCATACCATCGGTAACGAGGCATGGTGAATGATGGAACTACATCATTCTAATTTCCCAAGTGCATAGTGGACGTGCATCGCACTAAGGTGCCAATCTCAAGGTTCATGGTAGGAGTGCACTATACCAAGGAGCACTTGCACAAAGTGGAATTTCACTATACCAAGGAGCACGATGCATATTGCATGCGGGAGTACAAAATACAAACGTGCACTTGTGCACGGTGGAAATGCACTATACTAAGGTGCAAAATCCATGGTGCATGATGCAAGTGCATTGGAACAAGGTCAATAGTGCATAGTGCATGATGCAAATGCACCATACCATAATGTACGATGCATGGTGGAACTACGTCATTCTAATTTGCCAAGTGCATAGTGGAAGTACATCATACTAAGGTGCCAAGCGCAAATTGGATGGTAGGAGTGCACTATACCAAGGTGCACTGTACACGGTGGAATTTCACTATACCAAGGAGCATGGTGCATATAGCATGGCGAAGTAAAAACTACAAAGATGCACCGTAAAAAAAGGTTGCACGATCCATAGTGCATGGTTGAAGTGCATCGTACCAAGGTCAATTGCGCATAATGCATGATGGAACTAAACCATACAATAGTTCACGGTGCATGTAGAATGCTGAAGGAACTACATCATTCTAATGCGAAAGGTGCATAGTGGAAGTGCACCGTACTAAGGTGGATGGTGGGAGTGCGGTATACTAAGATGTGTTGCACATATTGGAATTGCTCTATAGTAAGGTACATGGTGTATATTTCATGGTGGAAATACAAAATACAAAATACAAAATACAAAATAAAAACAAAATACAAAGGTGCAATGCGCATAGTAGAAATGCACTAAACCAAGAGGCAAGATTCGTAGTGCATGGTGGAAGTGCATAGTATCAAAGTAAACTGAGCATAATGCATGATAGAAGTGCATCATACCATCGGTAACGAGGCATGGTGAATGATGGAACTACATCATTCTAATTTCCCAAGTGCATAGTGGACGTGCATCGCACTAAGGTGCCAATCTCAAGGTTCATGGTAGGAGTGCACTATACCAAGGAGCACTTGCACAAAGTGGAATTTCACTATACCAAGGAGCACGATGCATATTGCATGCGGGAGTACAAAATACAAACGTGCACTTGTGCACGGTGGAAATGCACTATACTAAGGTGCAAAATCCATGGTGCATGATGCAAGTGCATTGGAACAAGGTCAATAGTGCATAGTGCATGATGCAAATGCACCATACCATAATGTACGATGCATGGTGGAACTACGTCATTCTAATTTGCCAAGTGCATAGTGGAAGTACATCATACTAAGGTGCCAAGCGCAAATTGGATGGTAGGAGTGCACTATACCAAGGTGCACTGTACACGGTGGAATTTCACTATACCAAGGAGCATGGTGCATATAGCATGGCGAAGTAAAAACTACAAAGATGCACCGTAAAAAGGTTGCACGATCCATAGTGCATGGTTGAAGTGCATCGTACCAAGGTCAATTGCGCATAATGCATGATGGAACTAAACCATACCATAGTTCACGGTGCATGTAGAATGCTGAAGGAACTACATCATTCTAATGCGAAAGGTGCATAGTGGAAGTGCACCGTACTAAGGTGGATGGTGGGAGTGCGGTATACTAAGATGTGTTGCACATATTGGAATTGCACTATAGTAAGGTACATGGTGTATATTTCATGGTGGAAATACAAAATACAAAATACAAAATACAAAATACAAAGGTGCAATGCGCATAGTAGAAATGCACTAAACCAAGAGGCAAGATTCGTAGTGCATGGTGGAAGTGCATAGTATCAAAGTAAACGGAGCATAATGCATGATAGAAGTGCATCATACCATCGGTAACGAGGCATGGTGAATGATGGAACTACATCATTCTAATTTCCCAAGTGCATAGTGGACGTGCATCGCACTAAGGTGCCAATCTCAAGGTTCATGGTAGGAGTGCACTATACCAAGGAGCACTGCACAAAGTGGAATTTCACTATACCAAGGAGCACGATGCATATTGCATGCAGGAGTACAAAATACAAACGTGCACTATGCATAGTGGAAATGCACTATACTAAAGTGCAAAATCCATGGTGCATGATGCAAGTGCATTGGAACAAGGTCAATAGTGCATAGTGCATGATGCAAATGCACCATACCATAATGTACGATGCATGGTGGAACTACGTCATTCTAATTTGCCAAGTGCATAGTGGAAGTACATCATACTAAGGTGCCAAGCGCAAATTGGATGGTAGGAGTGCACTATACCAAGGTGCACTTGTACACGGTGGAATTTCACTATACCAAGGAGCATGGTGCATATAGCATGGCGAGAAGTAAAAACTACAAAGATGCACCGTAAAAAGGTTGCACGATCCATAGTGCATGGTTGAAGTGCATCGTACCAAGGTCAATTGCGCATAATGCATGATGGAACTAAACCATACAATAGTTCACGGTGCATGTAGAATGCTGAAGGAACTACATCATTCTAATGCGAAAGGTGCATATTGGAAGTGCACCGTACTAAGGTGGATGGTGGGAGTGCAGTATACTAAGATGTGTTGCACATATTGGAATTGCTCTATAGTAAGGTACATGGTGTATATTTCATGGTGGAAATACAAAATACAAAATACAAAGGTGCAATGCGCATAGTAGAAATGCACTAAACCAAGAGGCAAGATTCGTAGTGCATGGTGGAAGTGCATCGTATCAAAGTAAACTGAGCATAATGCATGATAGAAGTGCATCATACCATCGGTAACGAGGCATGGTGAATGATGGAACTACATCATTCTAATTTCCCAAGTGCATAGTGGACGTGCATCGCACTAAGGTGCCAATCTCAAGGTTCATGGTAGGAGTGCACTATACCAAAGAGCACTGCACAAAGTGGAATTTCACTATACCAAGGAGCACGATGCATATTGCATGCGGGGAGTACAAAATACAAACGTGCACCGTGCACGGTGGAAATGCACTATACTAAGGTGCAAAATCCATGGTGCATGATGCAAGTGCATTGGAACAAGGTCAATAGTGCATAGTGCATGATGCAAATGCACCATACCATAATGTACGATGCATGGTGGAACTACGTCATTCTAATTTGCCAAGTGCATAGTGGAAGTACATCATACTAAGGTGCCAAGCGCAAATTGGATGGTAGGAGTGCACTATACCAAGGTGCACTTGTACACGGTGGAATTTCACTATACCAAGGAGCATGGTGCATATAGCATGGCAGAAGTAAAAACTATAAAGATGCATTGTAAAAAGGTTGCACGATCCATAGTGCATGGTTGAAGTGCATCGTACCAAGGTCAATTGCGCATAATGCATGATGGAACTAAACCATACAATAGTTCACGGTGCATGTAGAATGCTGAAGGAACTACATCATTCTAATGCGAAAGGTGCATAGTGGAAGTGCACCGTACTAAGGTGGATGGTGGGAGTGCGGTATACTAAGATGTGTTGCACATATTGGAATTGCACTATAGTAAGGTACATGGTGTATATTTCATGGTGGAAATACAAAATACAAAATACAAAATACAAAATACAAAGGTGCAATGCGCATAGTAGAAATGCACTAAACCAAGAGGCAAGATTCGTAGTGCATGGTGGAAGTGCATAGTATCAAAGTAAACGAGCATAATGCATGATAGAAGTGCATCATACCATCGGTAACGAGGCATGGTGAATGATGGAACTACATCATTCTAATTTCCCAAGTGCATAGTGGACGTGCATCGCACTAAGGTGCCAATCTCAAGGTTCATGGTAGGAGTGCACTATACCAAGGAGCACTGCACAAAGTGGAATTTCACTATACCAAGGAGCACGATGCATATTGCATGCAGGAGTACAAAATACAAACGTGCACTGTGCACGGTGGAAATGCACTATACTAAAGTGCAAAATCCATGGTGCATGATGCAAGTGCATTGGAACAAGGTCAATAGTGCATAGTGCATGATGCAAATGCACCATACCATAATGTACGATGCATGGTGGAACTACGTCATTCTAATTTGCCAAGTGCATAGTGGAAGTACATCATACTAAGGTGCCAAGCGCAAATTGGATGGTAGGAGTGCACTATACCAAGGTGCACCGTACACGTGGAATTTCACTATACCAAGGAGCATGGTGCATATAGCATGGCAGAAGTAAAAACTACAAAGATGCACTTTGTAAAAAGGTTGCACGATCCATAGTGCATGGTTGAAGTGCATCGTACCAAGGTCAATTGCGCATAATGCATGATGGAACTAAACCATACAATAGTTCACGGTGCATGTAGAATGCTGAAGGAACTACATCATTCTAATGCGAAAGGTGCATATTGGAAGTGCACCGTACTAAGGTGGATGGTGGGAGTGCAGTATACTAAGATGTGTTGCACATATTGGAATTGCTCTATAGTAAGGTACATGGTGTATATTTCATGGTGGAAATACAAAATACAAAATACAAAAAAAGGTGCAATGCGCATAGTAGAAATGCACTAAACCAAGAGGCAAGATTCGTAGTGCATGGTGGAAGTGCATCGTATCAAAGTAAACGAGCATAATGCATGATAGAAGTGCATCATACCATCGGTAACGAGGCATGGTGAATGATGGAACTACATCATTCTAATTTCCCAAGTGCATAGTGGACGTGCATCGCACTAAGGTGCCAATCTCAAGGTTCATGGTAGGAGTGCACTATACCAAAGAGCACTGCACAAAGTGGAATTTCACTATACCAAGGAGCACGATGCATATTGCATGCGGGAGTACAAAATACAAACGTGCACGCGTGCACGGTGGAAATGCACTATACTAAGGTGCAAAATCCATGGTGCATGATGCAAGTGCATTGGAACAAGGTCAATAGTGCATAGTGCATGATGCAAATGCACCATACCATAATGTACGATGCATGGTGGAACTACGTCATTCTAATTTGCCAAGTGCATAGTGGAAGTACATCATACTAAGGTGCCAAGCGCAAATTGGATGGTAGGAGTGCACTATACCAAGGTGCACTTTGTACACGGTGGAATTTCACTATACCAAGGAGCATGGTGCATATAGCATGGCGAAAGTAAAAACTACAAAGATGCACTGTAAAAAGGTTGCACGATCCATAGTGCATGGTTGAAGTGCATCGTACCAAGGTCAATTGCGCATAATGCATGATGGAACTAAACCATACCATAGTTCACGGTGCATGTAGAATGCTGAAGGAACTACATCATTCTAATGCGAAAGGTGCATAGTGGAAGTGCACCGTACTAAGGTGGATGGTGGGAGTGCGGTATACTAAGATGTGTTGCACATATTGGAATTGCACTATAGTAAGGTACATGGTGTATATTTCATGGTGGAAATACAAAATACAAAATACAAAATACAAAATACAAAGGTGCAATGCGCATAGTAGAAATGCACTAAACCAAGAGGCAAGATTCGTAGTGCATGGTGGAAGTGCATAGTATCAAAGTAAACTGAGCATAATGCATGATAGAAGTGCATCATACCATCGGTAACGAGGCATGGTGAATGATGGAACTACATCATTCTAATTTCCCAAGTGCATAGTGGACGTGCATCGCACTAAGGTGCCAATCTCAAGGTTCATGGTAGGAGTGCACTATACCAAGGAGCACCGCACAAAGTGGAATTTCACTATACCAAGGAGCACGATGCATATTGCATGCGAGTACAAAATACAAACGTGCAGCGTGCACGGTGGAAATGCACTATACTAAGGTGCAAAATCCATGGTGCATGATGCAAGTGCATTGGAACAAGGTCAATAGTGCATAGTGCATGATGCAAATGCACCATACCATAATGTACGATGCATGGTGGAACTACGTCATTCTAATTTGCCAAGTGCATAGTGGAAGTACATCATACTAAGGTGCCAAGCGCAAATTGGATGGTAGGAGTGCACTATACCAAGGTGCCTTGTACACATGGGAATTTCACTATACCAAGGAGCATGGTGCATATAGCATGGCGAAGTAAAAACTACAAAGATGCACCGTAAAAAGGTTGCACGATCCATAGTGCATGGTTGAAGTGCATCGTACCAAGGTCAATTGCGCATAATGCATGATGGAACTAAACCATACAATAGTTCACGGTGCATGTAGAATGCTGAAGGAACTACATCATTCTAATGCGAAAGGTGCATATTGGAAGTGCACCGTACTAAGGTGGATGGTGGGAGTGCGGATACTAAGATGTGCTGCACATATTGGAATTGCTCTATAGTAAGGTACATGGTGTATATTTCATGGTGGAAATACAAAATACAAAATACAAAATAAAAATAAAAGGTGCAATGCGCATAGTAGAAATGCACTAAACCAAGAGGCAAGATTCGTAGTGCATGGTGGAAGTGCATCGTATCAAAGTAAACTCGAGCATAATGCATGATAGAAGTGCATCATACCATCGGTAACGAGGCATGGTGAATGATGGAACTACATCATTCTAATTTCCCAAGTGCATAGTGGACGTGCATCGCACTAAGGTGCCAATCTCAAGGTTCATGGTAGGAGTGCACTATACCAAGGAGCACCGCACAAAGTGGAATTTCACCATACCAAGGAGCACGATGCATATTGCATGCGAGTACAAAATACAAACGTGCACTGTGCACGATGGAAATGCACTATACTAAGGTGCAAAATCCATGGTGCATGATGCAAGTGCATTGGAACAAGGTCAATAGTGCATAGTGCATGATGCAAATGCACCATACCATAATGTACGATGCATGGTGGAACTACGTCATTCTAATTTGCCAAGTGCATAGTGGAAGTACATCATACTAAGGTGCCAAGCGCAAATTGGATGGTAGGAGTGCACTATACCAAGGTGCACTGTACACAATGGAATTTCACTATACCAAGGAGCATGGTGCATATAGCATGGAGAAGTAAAAACTACAAAGATGCACTGTAAAAAGGTTGCACGATCCATAGTGCATGGTTGAAGTGCATCGTACCAAGGTCAATTGCGCATAATGCATGATGGAACTAAACCATACAATAGTTCACGGTGCATGTAGAATGCTGAAGGAACTACATCATTCTAATGCGAAAGGTGCATAGTGGAAGTGCACCGTACTAAGGTGGATGGTGGGAGTGCAAGATACTAAGATGTGTTGCACATATTGGAATTGCACTATAGTAAGGTACATGGTGTATATTTCATGGTGGAAATACAAAATACAAAATACAAAATACAAAAGTGCAATGCGCATAGTAGAAATGCACTAAACCAAGAGGCAAGATTCGTAGTGCATGGTGGAAGTGCATAGTATCAAAGTAAAATCGAGCATAATGCATGATAGAAGTGCATCATACCATCGGTAACGAGGCATGGTGAATGATGGAACTACATCATTCTAATTTCCCAAGTGCATAGTGGACGTGCATCGCACTAAGGTGCCAATCTCAAGGTTCATGGTAGGAGTGCACTATACCAAGGAGCACTGCACAAAGTGGAATTTCACTATACCAAGGAGCACGATGCATATTGCATGCAGGAGTACAAAATACAAACGTGCACTGTGCACAGTGGAAATGCACTATACTAAAGTGCAAAATCCATGGTGCATGATGCAAGTGCATTGGAACAAGGTCAATAGTGCATAGTGCATGATGCAAATGCACCATACCATAATGTACGATGCATGGTGGACCTACGTCATTCTAATTTGCCAAGTGCATAGTGGAAGTACATCATACTAAGGTGCCAAGCGCAAATTGGATGGTAGGAGTGCACTATACCAAGGTGCACTGTACACGATGGAATTTCACTATACCAAGGAGCATGGTGCATATAGCATGGCGAAGTAAAAACTACAAAGATGCACCGTAAAAAGGTTGCACGATCCATAGTGCATGGTTGAAGTGCATCGTACCAAGGTCAATTGCGCATAATGCATGATGGAACTAAACCATACAATAGTTCACGGTGCATGTAGAATGCCGAAGGAACTACATCATTCTAATGCGAAAGGTGCATATTGGAAGTGCACCGTACTAAGGTGGATGGTGGGGTGAAGATACCAAGATGTGTTGCACATATTGGAATTGCTCTATAGTAAGGTACATGGTGTATATTTCATGGTGGAAATACAAAATACAAAATACAAAGGTGCAATGCGCATAGTAGAAATGCACTAAACCAAGAGGCGAGATTCGTAATGCATGGTGGAAGTGCATCGTATCAAAGCAAACCGAGCATAATGCATGATAGAAGTGCATCATACCATCGGTACACGAGGCATGGTGAATGATGGAACTACATCATTCTAATTTCCCAAGTGCATAGTGGACGTGCATCGCACTAAGGTGCCAATCTCAAGGTTCATGGTAGAGTGCACTATGACCAAGGAGCACCGCACAAAAGTGGAATTTCACTATACCAAGGAGCACGATGCATATTGCATACGGGAGTACAAAATACAAACGTGCAGGCTGTGCAGCAGGGAAATGCACTATACTAAAGTGCAAAATCCATGGTGCATGATGCAAGTGCATTGGAACAAGGTCAATAGTGCATAGTGCATGATGCAAATGCACCATACCATAATGTACGATGCATGGTGGACCTACGTCATTCTAATTCTGCAAAGTGCATAGTGGAAGTACATCATACTAAGGTGCCAAGCGCAAATTGGATGGTAGGAGTGCACTATACCAAGGTGCATGCACACGTGGGAATTTTCACTATACCAAGGAGCATGGTGCATATAGCATGGTGAAGTAAAAACTACAAAGATGCACTCGTAAAAAGGTTGCACGATCCATAGTGCATGGTTGAAGTGTACTCGACCAAGGTCAATTGCGCATAATGCATGATGGAATACAACCATACAATAGCACGGTCATGTAGAATGGTCAAGGAACTACATCATTCTAACTGCGGAAAGGTGCGTATTGGAAGTGCACCGTACTAAGGTGGATGGGGGGGGTGGGATATCAAGATGTGTTGCACATATTGGAATTGCTCTATAGAAGGTACATGGTGTATATTTCATGGTGGAAATACAAAATACAAAATACAAAGGAAAAAAAAAGTGCAATGCGCATAGTAGAAATGCACTAAACCAAGAGGCAAGATTCGTAGTGCATGGTGGAAGTGCATCGTATAAAAGTAAACGAGCATAATGCATGATAGAAGTTGCATCATACCATCGGTAACGAGGCATGGTGAATGATGGAACTACATCATTCTAATTTCCCAAGTGCATAGTGGACGTGCATCGCACTAAGGTGCCAATCTCAAGGTTCATTGTAGGAGTGCACTATACCAAGGAGCAATCGCACAAAGTGGAATTTCACTATACCAAGGAGCACGATGCATATTGCATGCGAGTACAAAAATACAAACGTGCAATCGTGCATGGAAATGCACTATACTAAGGTGCAAAATCCATGGTGCATGATGCAAGTGCATTGGAACAAGGTCAATAAAGTGCATAGTGCATGATGCAAATGCACCATACCATAATGTACGATGCATGGTGGAACTACGTCATTCTAATTTCCCAAGTGCATAGTGGAAGTACATCATACTAAGGTGCCAAGCGCAAATTGGATGGTAGGAGTGCACTATACCAAGGTGCACGCCTTGTACACGGTGGAATTTCACTATACCAAGGAGCATGGTGCATATAGCATGGCGAAGTAAAAACTACAAAGATGCAGAGCTTAAAAAGGTTGCACGATCCATAGTCCATGGTTGAAGTGCATCGTACCAAGGTCAATTGCGCATAATGCATGATGGAACTAAACCATACAATAGTTCACGGTGCATGTAGAATGCTGAAGGAACTACATCATTCTAATGCGAAAGGTACATAGTGGAAGTGCACCGTACTAAGGTGGATGGTGGGAGTGCGAGTATACTAAGATGTGTTGCACATATTGGAATTGCACTATAGTAAGGTACATGGTGTATATTTCATGGTGGAAATACAAAATACAAAGGACAAAATACAATGCGCATAGTAGAAATGCACTAAACCAAGAGGCAAGATTCGTAGTGCATGGTGGAAGTGCATAGTATCAAAGTAAATCGAGCATAATGCATGATAGAAGTGCATCATACCATCGGTAACGAGGCATGGTGAATGATGGAACTACATCATTCTAATTTCCCAGTGCATAGTGGACGTGCATCGCACTCAAGGTGCCAATCTCAAGGTTCATGGTAGGAGTGCACTATACCAAGGAGCAAACTACAAAAGTGGAATTTCAGCTGTACCAAGGAGCACGATGCATATTGCATGCGTGGAGTACAAAATACAAACGTGCAATCGTGCACGTGGAAATGCACTATACTAAGGTGCAAAATCCATAGTGCATGATGCAAGTGCATTGGAACAAGGTCAATAGTGCATAGTGCATGATGCAAATGCACCATACCATAATGTACGATGCATGGTGGAACTACGTCATTCTAATTTGCCAAGTGCATAGTGGAAGTACATCATACTAAGGTGCCAAAGCTATGCAAATTGGATGGTAGGAGTGCACTATACCAAGGTGCACCTTGTACACGGTGGAATTTCACTATACCAAGGAGCATGGTGCATATAGCATGGCAGAAGTAAAAACTACAGAGATGCCAGTACGTGAGGCAGCACAAAAGGTTGCACGATCCATAGTGCATGGTTGAAGTGCATCGTACCAAGGTCAATTGCGCATAATGCATGATGGAACTAAACCATACAATAGTTCACGGTGCATGTAGAATGCTGAATGAACTACATCATTCTAATGCGAAAGGTGCATAGTGGAAGTGCACCGTACTAAGGTGGATGGTGGGAGTGCACGATACTAAGATGTGTTGCACATATTGGAATTGCTCTATAGTAAGGTACATGGTGTATATTTCATGGTGGAAATACAAAATACAAAATACAAAGGTGCAATGCGCATAGTAGAAATGCACTAAACCAAGAGGCAAGATTCGTAGTGCATGGTGGAAGTGCATCTATCAAAGTAAATGAGCATAATGCATGATAGAAGTGCATCATACCATCGGTAACGAGGCATGGTGAATGATGGAACTACATCATTCTAATTTCCCAAGTGCATAGTGGACGTGCATCGCACCAAGGTGCCAATCTCCAGGGTTCCTGGTAGGAGTGCACTATACCAAGGAGCACTTTGCACAAAGTGGAATTTCACTATACCGAGAGCACGATGCGTATTGCATGCCGAGGAGTACAAAATACAAACGTGCACGCATGGTGGAAATGCACTTTGTACTAAGGTGCAAAATCCATGGTGCACGATGCAAGTGCATTGGAACAAGGTCAATAGTGCATAGTGCATGATGCAAATGCACCATACCATAATGTACGACGCATGGTGGAACTACGTCATTCTAATTTGCCAAGTGCAGAGTGGAAGTACATCATACTAAGGTGCCAAGCGCAAATTGGATGGTAGGAGTGCACTATACCAAGGTGCACCGTACACAGTGGAATTTCACTCTGATACCACGGGCATGGTGCATATAGCATGGCGGAAATCAAAAAATACGAGGAGATGCAGGGTTGTACCAAGGTTTGCACGATCCATAGTGCATGGTTGAAGTGCATCGTACCAAGGTCAATTGCGCATAATGCATGATGGAACTAAACCATACAATAGTTCTCGGTGCATGTAGAATGGTGAAGGAACTACATCGTTCTAATGCGAAAGGTGCATATTGGAAGTGCAATCTCATGTGCTAAGGTGGATGGTGGGAGTGCAATATACTAAGATGTGTTGCACATATTGGAATTGCACTACAGTAAGGTACATGGTGTATATTTCATGATGGAAATACAAAATACCCCAAAGGTGCAATGCGCATAGTAGTTGAAATGCACTAAACCAAGAGCGAGATGCCGATAGTGCATGGTGGAAGTGCATCGTATCAAATTACATTGAGCATAATGCATGATAGAAGTGCATCATACCATCGATAACACGAGGCATGGTGAATGATGGAACTACATCATTCTAATTTCTCAAGTGCATAGTGGACGTGCGTTGCCACT
Organism: Linum usitatissimum; assembly: GCA_030674075.2. Lineage (NCBI taxonomy): Eukaryota > Viridiplantae > Streptophyta > Magnoliopsida > Malpighiales > Linaceae > Linum > Linum usitatissimum. The sequence goes on along the minus strand of JAUJYP020001218.1, from coordinate 24,049 downwards.
AAGGTGCCAATCTCAAGGTTCATGGTAGGAGTGCACTGATACCAGGAGCATTCAAAAAGTGGAATTTCACTATACCAAGGAGCACGATGCATATTGCATGCGGTTGAGTACAAAATACAAACGTGCGGCACCGTACGCGGTGGAAATGTCAATTGATATTAAGGTGCAAAATCCATGGTGCATGATGCAAGTGCATTGGAACAAGGTCAATAGTGCATAGTGCATGATGCAAATGCACCATACCATAATGTACGACGCATGAAATGGAACTACGTCATTCTAATTTGCCAAGTGCATAGTGGAAGTACATCATACTAAGATGCTAGCGCAAATTGGATGGAAGGAGTGCAGCATACCAAGGGGCACTGCAGACACGGTGGAATTTCACTATACAAAGGAGCATGGTGCATATGTAGCATGGCGAGGAAGTATAAACTACAAGATGCAAGAAGTAGCCGAAATGAAACAAGGTTGCACGATCCATAGTGCATGGTTGAAGTGCATCGTACCACGGTCAATTGCGCATAATGCATGATGGAACTAAACCATACAATAGTTCACGGTGCAGTAGAATGGTGAAGGAACTACATCATTCTAATGCGAAGGTGTGATTGGAAGTGCACACCGTACTAAGGTGGATGGTGGGGTGCGATATCTTAAGATGTGTTGCACATATTGGAATTGCTCTATAGTAAGGTACATGGTGTATATTTCATGGTGGAAATACAAAATACAAATACAAGGTGCAATGCGCATAGTAGAAATGCACTAAACCAAGAGGCAAGATTCGTAGTGCATGGTGGAAGTGCATCGTATCAAGTTAACTGAGCATAATGCATGATAGAAGTGCATCATACCATCGGTAACGAGGCATGGTGAACGATGTAACTACAGTCATTCTAATTTCCCCAAGTGCATAGTGGACGTGCATCGCACTAAGTGCCAATCTCAAGGTTCATGGTAGGAGTGCACTATACCAAGGAGCACGCACAAAGTGGAATTTCACTATACCAAGGAGCACGATGCATATTGCATGCGGGATTACAAAATACAAACGTGCGGTGTGCACGGTGGAAATGCAGCGTATACTAAGGTGCAAAATCCATGGTGCATAATGCAAGTGCATTGGAACAAGGTCAATAGTGCATAGTGCATGATGCAAATGCACCATACCATAATGTACGACGCATGGTGGAACTACGTCATTCTAATTGGCCAAGTGCATAGTGGAAGTACATCGTCCTAAGGTGCCAAGCGCAAATTGGATGGTAGGAACGTGCATATTATACAAGGAGCCTGTTGTAGACAGTGGAATTTCACTATACCAAGGAGCATGGTGCATGGTAGCATGGCGAAGTAAAAACTACAAAGATGCACAGCATTTATACCTTTGTAAAAAGGGTGCACGATCCACAGTGCATGGTTGAAGTGGATGCGTACCAGTGTCAAGTGCGCATAATGCATGATGGAACTAAACCATACAATAGTTCTAGGTGCATGTAGAATGGTGATGGAACTACATCATTCTAATGCGAAAGGTGCATAGTGGAAGTGCACCGTACTAAGGTGGATGAGTGGGAGTGCGGTATACTAAGATGTGTTGCACATATTGGAATTGCACTATAGTAAGGTACATGGTGTATATTTCATGTGCAAAATACAAAATACAAAATGGAAATACAAAATACAAAATACAAAGGTCCAATGCGTATGTAGAAATGCAGTAAACCGAAGAGGCAAGATCAGTAGTGCATGGTGGAAGTGCATCATATCAAGTAAACGAGCATAATGCATTAGAAGTGCATCATACCATCGGTAACGAGGCATGGTGAATGATGTAACTACATCATTCTAATTTCCCCAAGTGCGTAGTGGACGTGCATCGCACTAAGGTGCCAATCTCAAGGTTGATGGTAGGAGTGCACTATACCAAGGAGCACGCACAAAGTGGAATTTCACTATACCATGGTGCACGATGCATATTGCATGCCGGGAGTACAAAATACAAACGTGCAACATTCACGGTGGAATTGCACCGTACTAAGGTGCAAAATCCATGGTGCATGATGCAAGTGCATTGGAACAAGGTCAATAGTGCATAGTTCATGATGCACATGAATAGCACTATACCATGGTCATGGTGCATGATGCACCCCCCGCTGGTGGAACTACGTCATTCCTAATTTGCCAAGTGAACATAGTGGAAGTACATCATGCTAAGGTGCCAAGCTGCGCAATTGGATGGTAGGAGTGCACTATACCAAGGTGCACTCGTACAAAGTGGAATTTCACTATACCAAGGAGTATGATGCATATGGCATGGCAGAAGTAAAAACTATAAAGATGCATTGCATAGGGGCCGCTGGGCACCGGGCGGCGGGGCGGTCCGGCTGTCGGCACCACCAAGCGCGCGACCATCTGCCGCGGGGGCTCCTGGCCGCGCGGGGGGTGGGCCTTCCGGCCCGTCGGTCCTCCGGCGGGCTGGCGGCGGTTCTCGCATAGTGGAAATGCAGACTTGTACCAAGGTTGCACGATCTATAGGTTGAATGGCATGGTTGAAGTGCATCGTACCAAGGTCAATTGCACATAATGCATGATGGAACTAAACCATACCATAGTTCAAGGTGCATGTAGAATGCTGGTGGAACTACATCATTCTAATGCGAAAGGTGCATATTGGAAGTGTACGTTCTAAGGTGGATGGTGGGAGTACAATATACTAAGATGTAATGCACATATTGGAATTGCTCTATAGTAAGGTACATGGTGTATATTTCATGATGGAAATACAAAATACAAAGTGCAAAGGTGCGTATAGTAGAAATGCACTAAACCAAGAGGCAAGATCCGTAGTGCGTGGTGGAAGTGCATCGTATCAAAGTAACTGCGAGAATAATCCATGATAGAAGTGCATCATACCATGGGTAACAAGGCATGGTGAATGATGTAACTACATCATTCTAATTTCCCAAGTGCATGAGATGAGCGTGCATCGCACTAAGGTGCCAATCTCAAGGTTGATGGTAGGAGTGCACTATACCAGAGCCCAAAAAAAAAAAAAAAAAAGGTTGCACAAGTGGAATTTCACTATACCAAGGAGCACGATGCATATTGCATGCCGGGAGTACAAAATACAAACGTGCTTGTGTGCACGGTGAAATGCATTGTCCTTAAGGTGCAAAATCCATGGTGCATGATGCAAGTGCATTGGAACAAGATCAATGATGCATAGTTCTTGATGAAAATACACCATACCATAATGTGATGCATGGTGGAACTACGTCATTCAATTTGCATAGTGCATAGTGGAAGTGCATCATACTAAAATTCCAAGCGCAAAGTGGATGGTAGGAGGTGCACTATACCAAGATCCACTATTACAAATGTGAATTTCACTATACCAAGAGACATGGTGCATATTGTGAGAAGTCAAAGCTACAAAGATGCAACGTGCATAATGGAAATGCCTTGTACCAAGGTTGCACAATCCATAATGCAACGTGGAAATGCATACTACCACAGTCAAGCGAAATAATGCAAGCATAAAAGACAAACATACCACTTAAGTTCAGTGCATAGAATGGTGGTGGAGACTACATCATTGTCTGAAGAAAGTCTGTGAAAAGTGGAGGTATACCATACTAAGGTGGATGGTGGGAGTGCCACTACTAGATATAATGTACATATTGGAATTACACTATAGTATGGTATGGTGTATGTTTCTTGATGGAAATACAAAATACAAGGTCTGATACGCATATTAGAAATGCACTAAACCGAAGGCAAGATCGATAGTGCATGGTGGAAGTGCGTCTTATCAAGTTACGGCTTGAGCATAATCCATGATAGAAGTGCATCGTACCATATGTAACGAGGCATGGTGAATGACGTAACTACATCATTCTAATTTTCCAAGTGCATAGTGGACGTGCATCGCACTGAGGTGCCAATCTCAAGGTTGATGGTAGAAGTGCACTATACCAAGGAGCACAAAGTGGAATTTCACTATATACCAAGGTGCACGATGCATATTGCATGCCGAAGAACAAAATACAAATGTGCAACATGTTCACGGTGAATTGCAATGTGCTAAGGTACAAAATCCATGGTGCATGATGCAAGTGCATTGGAACAAGGTCAACGAGTGCATAGTGCATGATGCAAGCACACCATACCATAATGTACGATGCATGGTGGAACTACGTCATTCTAGTTTGCCAAGTGCATAGTGGAAGTACATCATACTAAGGTGCCAAGCGCAAGTTGGATGGTAGGAGTGCACTATACCAAAGGTGCACGCACACAGTGGAATTTCACTATACCAAGGAGCATGGTGCATATGGCATGGCGAGGTAAAAACTACAATGATGCATTGTCATAGTGGAAAGGCAGCATTCAGCACGATCTATAGTGCATGGTGGAAGTGCATCGTACCAAGGTCAATTGCACATAATGCATGATGGAACTAAACCATACAGTAGTTCAAGGTGCATGTAGAATCTTTGAGGAACTACATCATTCTAATGCGAAAAGGTGCATAGTGGAAGTGCACCGTACTAAGGTGGATGGTGGGAGTGCACTATACTAAGATGTAATGTACATATTGGAATTGTACTATACTAACGTACATAGTGTATGTTTCATGATGGAAATACAAAATACAAAATACAAAGGTGCAATGCGCATAGTAGAAATGCACTAAACCAAGAGGCAAGATTCGATAGTGCATGGTGGAAGTGCATGTTATCAAGGTGGAGAGATAATCCATGATTGAAGTGCATCATACCATGGTTAATGAGGTATGGTGAATGATGTAACTACATCATTCTAATTTGCCATGTGCATAGTGCACGTGCATCGCACTAAGGTGCCAATCACAAGGTTGATGGTAGGAGTGCACCATACGAAGAACTTAGCTTGCACAAAGTGGAATTTCACTTTATACCAAGGAGCACGATGCATATTGCATGCCGGGAGTACAAAATACAAACGTGCAGCATGCACAGGTGGGAATGCCACGTACTAAGGTGCAAAATCCATGGTGCATGATGCAAGCTGCATTGGAACAAAGTCCACAGTGCATAGTTCATGATGCAAACACACCACTCACCATAATATACGATGCATGGTGGAACCACATCATTCTAATTTGCCGAGTACATAGTGGAAGTGCATCATACTAAGGTGCCAAGCTCAAAGTGGATGGTAGGAGTGCACTATACCAGAGGGTGCAACTTGTACAAAATTGAATTTCACTATACCAAGGAGCATGGTGCATATGGCATGGCGAAGTAAAAACTACGAAGATGCACGGTGCATCGTGGAAATGCCTTTGGACCAAGGTTGCACGATCTATAGTGAATGGTGGAGAGTGCATCGTACCACGGTTGATTGCACATAATGCATGATGGAACTAAACCATGCCATAGTTCACGGTGCATGTAGAATGGTGGTGGAACTAGATCATTCTAATGTGAAAGGTGCGTTGTGGAAGTGTACCTACTATGGTGGATGGTTAGAGTGCACTATACTAAGATGTGATGTACATATTGGAATTACACTATAGTAACGTACATAGTGTATGTTTCTTGATGGAAATACAAAATACAAAATACAAAATACAAAGGTGCAATGCGCATGTTAGAAGTACACCTAAACCAAGAGGCAAGATCAATAGTGCATGGTGGAGGTGCATCTTATCAAGTTACCGAGCATAATCCATGATAGAAGTGCATCATACCATAGGTAACGAGCATGGTGAATGATGTAACTACATCATTCTAATTTGCCAAGTACATAATGGACATGCATCGCACTAAGGTGCCAATCTCAAGGTTCATGGTAGGAGTGCACTATCTCAAGGAGCACTGCACAAAGTGGAATTTCTCTATACCAAGGTGCACGATGCATATTGGATGCCAGGAGTACAAAATACAAACGTGCAAGCATAGCACGAGTGGAAATGCTGCTTGTACTAAGGTGCAAAATCAATGGTGCATGATGCAAGTGCATTGGAACAAGATCAAGAGTGCATAGTTCATGATGCAAATGCACCATACAATAATGTACGATGCATGGTGGAGCTACGTCATTCTAATTTGCCAAGTACATAGTGGAAGTACATGATACTAAGGTGCCAAGCGCAAAGTGGATGGTAGGAGTGCACTATACCAAGGTGCAGGGTACAGAGTGGAATTTCACTATACCAAGGACCATGGTGCATATGGCATGGCAGAAGTAAATACTACAGAGAAGCACTGTCCGCTAGTGGAAATGCCTTGTACGTACCAAGGTTGCACGATCTATAGTGAGATGGTGGAAGTGCATCGTACACGGTCGATTGCACATAATGCATGATGGAACTAAACCATACCATAGTTCACGGTGCATGTAGAATGGTGGTGGAACTACATCATTCTAATGTGAAAGGTGCATAGTGGAAGTGTACCATACTAAGGTGGATGGTGGGAGTGCACTATACTAAGATGTGATGTACATATTGGAATTGCACTATAGTAACATACATGGTGTATGTTTCTTGATGGAAATACAAAATACAAAATACAAAGGTGCAATGCGCATACTAGAAATGCACTAAACCAAGAGGCAAGATCAATAGTGCATGGTGGAAGTGCATCTTATCAAGTTACATTGAGCATAATCCATGATAGAATTGCATCATACCATAGGTAACGAGGCATGGTGAATGATGTAACTACGTCATTCTAATTTGTCAAGTGCATAGTGGACGTGCATTGCACTAAGGTGCCAATCTTAAGATTGATGGTAATAGTGCACAATACCGAGGAGCCACGGAGTAAAGTGGAAATTTCAACTGTACCAAAGGAGCACGATGCATATTGCATGACTGGTACAAAATACAAACGTGCACAGTACTCACAGTGGAAATGCACTTTGTACTAAGATGCAAAATCCATGGTGCATGATGCAAGTGCATTTGGAACAAGGTCAACAGTGCATAGTTCATGATGCAAATATACCATACCATAATGTACGATGCACGGGTGGAACTACGTCATTCTAATTTGCCAAGTGCATGGTGGAAGTGCATCATACTAAGGTGCCAAGCGCAAAGTGGATGGTAGGAGTGCACTATGCAAAGTTGCAACTGTACAAAATCGAATTTCACTATACTAAGGAGCATGGTGCTTATGGCATGGCGAGTAAATACTACTGAGATGCAGAATGCTTAGTGGGCTACATCTGTACCAAGGTTGCACGATCTATAGTGAATGGTGGAGAGTGCATTGTACCACGGTCAATTGCACATAATGCATGATGGAACTAAACCATACCACATAGTTCACGGTGCATGTAGAATGGTGGTGGAACTAGATCATTCTAATGCGAAAGGGAGTGCATTGTGGAGGTGTGCTCAGGTACTTAGATGGATGGTGGGAGTGCTCTATACTAAGATGTAATGTACATATTGGAATTACACTATAGTAACGTACATGGTGTATGTTTCTTGATGGAAATACAAAATACAAAATGCAAAGGGCTGCGATACGCATAGTAGAAATGCACTAAACCAAGAGGCAAAATCAATAGTGCATGGTGAAAGTGCATCATATCAAGTTACAACGGCATAATCCATGATAGAAATGCACTCATACCATGAGTAACGAGGCATGGTGAATGATGTAACTACATCATTCTAATTTGCCAAGTGCATAGTGGACGTGCATCGCACTAAGGTGCCAATCTCAAGGTTGATGGTAGGAGTGCACTATGCCCAGGAGCCTTTGCACAAAGTGGAATTTCACTATACCAAAAGGAGCACGATGCATATTGCATGCCGGGAGTACAAAATACAAACGTGCGCGTATTGCACATTGGAAATGCCTTGTACTAAGGTGCAAAATCCATGGTGCATGATGCAAATACATTGGAACAAGGTCAACCGTGCATAGTTCATGATCTGCAAATACACCGTACAAGTAATTACGATGCATGGTGGAACTACGTCATTCTAATTTGCCAAGTGCATAGTGGAAGTGCATCATACCAAGGTGCCAAGCGCAAAGTGGATGGTAGGAGTCACCATACCAAGGTGCACGTAGCAAGTGGAATTTCACTATACCAAGGAGCATGGTGCATATGGCATGGCGAAGTAAATACTACAAAGATGCGACTCGTGCATAGTGGAAATGCCGTTGACCAAGGTTGCACGATCTATAATGAATGGTGGAAGTGCATCGTACCACGGTCAATTATGACATAATGCATGATGGAACTAAACCATACCATAGTTCAAGGTGCATGTAGAATGGTGGTGGAACTACATCATTCTAATGCGAAAGGTGCATAGTGGAAGTGTACCATACTAAGGTGGATGGTGGGAGTGCACTATACTAAGATGTAATGTACATATTGAATTGCACTATAGTAACATACATGGTGTATGTTTCTTGATGGAAATACAAAATACAAAATACAAAGGTGCAATGCGCATATTAGAAATGCACTAAACCAAGAGGCAAGATCAATAGTGCATGGTGGAAGTGCGTCTTATCAAGTTACACGCTGAGAGCAGTAATCCATGATAGAAGTGCATCATACCATAGGTAACGGGGCATGGTGAATGATGTAACTACATCATTCTAATTTCCCAAGTGCATAGTGGACGTGCATCGCACTAAGGTGCCAATCTCAAGGTTGATGGTAGGAGTACACCATACCGAGAACGCACAAAGTGGAATTTCACTATACCAAGGTGCACGATGCATATTGCATGCCGAGGAGTACAAAAATACAAACGTGCACGTTCACAAAGTGGAATTACCCTGTACTAAGGTGCAAAATCCATGGTGCATGATGCAAGTGCATTTGAACAAGTTCAACGGTGCATAGTTCATGATGCAAATACTTACCATACCATAATGTACGATGTTCATGGTGGAGCTACGTCATTCTAATTTGCCAAGTACATAGTGGAAGTGCATCGTACTAAAGGGTGCCAAGCGCGAAGTGGATGGTAGGAGTGCACTATACCAAGGTGCTCTGTACAAAATGGAATTTCACTATACGAAGGAGCATGGTGCATATGGCATGGCGAAGTAAATACTACGAAGATGCACCGCGCAAAGTCTAAATGTAGACATACCAAGGTTGCACGATCTATAGTGAATGGTGGAAGTGCATCGTACCAAGATCAATTGCACATAATGCATGATGGAACTAAACCATACCATAGTTCAAGGTGCATGTAGAATGGTGGTGGAACTACATCATTCTAATGGGAAAGGTGCATTGTGGTAGTATGCCGTACTAAGGTGGATGGTGGGAGTGCACTATACTAAGATGTGATGTACATATTTGAATAGCACTATAGTAGCATAGCATGGTGTATATTTCTTGATGGAAACACAAAATACAAAATGCAAAAGTGCAATGCGCATATTAGAAATGCACTAACCCAAGAGGTAAGATCAATAGTGCATGGTGGAAATGCATCTTATCAAGTTACAGAGAACGTAATCCATGATAGAAGTGCATCGTACCATAGGTAACGAGGGCATGGTGAATGATGTAACTACATCATTCTAGTTGGCCAAGTGCACAATTAGACGTGCATCGCGCTAAGGTGCCAATCTCAAGGTTGATGGTAGGAGTGCACTATACCAAGAACCTTGCACAAAGTGGAATTTCACTATACCAGGGAGCACGATGCATATTGCATGCAGAGTACAAAATACAACACGTGCATGCACAGTGGAAATACACTTTGTACTAAGGTGCAAAATCCATAGTGCATGATGCAAGTGAATTGGAACAAGGTCAGCAGTGCATAGTTCATGATGAAAATATACCATACCATAATGTGTGGTGCATGGTGGAACTACGTCATTCTAATGTTGCCAAGTGCATAGTGGAAGTGCATCATGCTAAGGTGCCAAGCGCAAAGTGGATGGTAGGAGTGCACTATACCAAGGTGCACTTTGTAGAAAGTGGAGATTTCACTATGCAGAGAAGTATGGTGCATATGGCATGACGGAATTAAAAACTACAAAGATTCAACGTAATCATAGTGGAAATGCAGCATGCCAAGGTTGCACGATCTATAGTGAATGGTGGAAGTGCATTGTACCACGGTCAATTGCATATAATGCATGATGGAGCTAAACCATACCATAGTTCACGGTGCATGTAGAATGGTGGTGGAACTACATCATTCTAATGTGAAAGGTGCATAGTGGAAGTGTACCATAACTAAGGTGGATGGTGGGAGTGCCTCTGTACTAAGATGTAATGTACATATTGGAATTGCACTATAGTAACGTACATGGTGTATGTTTCTCGATGGAAATACAAAATACAAAATACAAAGGTACAATGCGCATATTAGAAATGCACTAAACCAAGAGGCAAGATCAATAGTGCATAGTGGAAGTGCATCTTATCAAGTTACAGATTGAGCATAATCCATGATAGAAGTGCATCATACCATAGGTAACGAGGCATGGTGAATGATGTAACTACATCATTCTAATTTTCCAAGTGCATAGTGGACGTGCATCGCACTAAGGTGCCAATCTCAGGGTTGATGGTAGGAGTGCACTATGCCAGGAAGCCTGCACAAAGTGGAATTTCACTATACCAAGGTGCACGATGCATATTGCATGTGAGGAGTACAAAATACAAACGTGCGGTGTACACGGTGGAAATGCTGTATGCACTAAGGTGCAAAATCCATGGTGCATGATGCAAGTGCATTGGAACAAGGTCAACGATTGCATAGTTCATGATGCAAATATACCATACCATAATGTACGATGCATGGTGGAACTACGTCATTCTAATTTGCCAAGTACATAGTGGAAGTGCATCATACTAAGGTGCCGAGCGCGAGTGGATGGTAGGAGTGCAGCATACCAAGGTGCAACATCAGTGCAAAATGGAATTTCACTATACCAAAGAGCATGGTGCATATGGCATGGCGAGAAGTAAATACTACAGTGACGCCTTGTGCATAGTGGAAATGCTGCTTGTACCAAGGTTGCACGATCTATAGTGAATGGTGGAAGTGCATCGTACCACGGTCAGTGCACGCAAGTGCATGATGGAACTAAACCATACCATAGTTCACGGTGCATGTAGAATGGTGGTGGAACTAGATCATTCTAATGCGAAAGGTGCATTGTGGAAGTGTACCGTACTAAAGGTGGATGGTGGGAGTGCACTATACTAAGATGTGATGTACATATTGGAATTGCACTATAGTAACGTACATGGTGTATGTTTCTTGATGGAAATACAAAATACAAAATACAAAAGTGCAATGCGCATATTAGAAATGCACTAAACCAAGAGGCAAGATCAATAGTGCATGGTGGAAGTGCATCTTATCAAGTTACCTTGAGAATAATCCATGATAGAAGTGCATCATACCATAGGTAACGAGGCATGGTGAATGATGTAACTACATCATTCTAATTTACCAGTTAGTGTACATAGTGGACGTGCATCGCACTAAGGTGCCAATCTCCAAGGTTGATGGTAGGAGTGCAGTTATACCAAGGAGCAGTCACATGAAAGTGGAATTTCACTATACCAAGGAGCACGATGCATATTGCATGCCGAGTACAAAATACAAGCGTGCGGCACGGTGGAAATGCCTTTCTAAGGTGCAAAATCCATGGTGCATGATGCAAGTGCATTGGAACAAGGTCAACAGTGCATAGTTCATGATGCAAATATACCATACCATAATGTACGATGCATGGTGGAACTACGTCATTCTAATTTGCCAAGTACATAGTGGAAGTGCATCATACTAAGGTGCCAAGCGCAGAGTGGATGGTAGGAGTGCACTATACCAAGGTGCACTATACAAAATGGAATTTCACTATGCCAAGGAGCATGGTGCATATGGCATGAAGTAAATACTACAAAGATGCATTGTGCATAGTGGAAATGCCTTGTACCAAGGTTGCACGATCTATAGTGAATGGTGGAAGTGCATCGTACCACGGTCAATTGCACATAATGCATGATGGAACTAAACCATACCATAGTTCACGGTGCATGTAGAATGGTGGTGGAACTACATCATTCTAATGTGAAAGGTGCATAGTGGAAGTGTACCATACTAAGGTGGATGGTGGGAGTGCACTATACTAAGATGTGATGTACATATTGGAATTGCACTATAGTAACGTACATGGTGTATGTTTCTTGATGGAAATACAAAATACAAAATACAAAGGTACAATGCGCATATTAGAAATGCACTAAACCAGAGGGCAAGATCAATAGTGCATGGTGGAAGTACATCTTATCAAGTTACACTGAGAATAATCCATGATAGAAGTGCATCGTACCATAGGTAACGAGGCATGGTGAATGATGTAACTACATCATTCTAATTTTCCAAGTGCATAGTGAACGTGCATCGCACTAAGGTGCCAATCTCAAGGTTGATGGTAGGAGTACACTATACCAAGGAGCACCGTACAGAAGTGGAATTTCACTATACCAAGGTGCACGATGCAAATTGCATGCAGGGAGTACAAAATACAAACGTGCGGCACAGTGCACATTGGAAATCTCTTGTACTAAGGTGCAAAATCCATGGTGCATGATGCAAGTGAATTGGAACAAGGTCAACGGTGCATAGTTCATGATGCAAATATACCATACAATAATGTACGATGCATGGTGGAACTAAATCATTCTAATTTGCCAAGTACATAGTGGAAGTGCATCATACTAAGGTGCCAAGCGCGAAGTGGATGGTAGGAGTGCACTATACCAAGGTGCAGCATTGAAAGTGGAATTTCACTATGCCAAGGAGCATGGTGCATATGGCATGGCGAGATAAAAACTACAGTGATGCACAGATACATAGTGGAAATGCAGTGTACCAAGGTTGCACGATCTCTGGTGAATGGTGGAAGTGCATCGTACCACGGTCAATTGCACATAATGCATGATGGAACTAAACCATACCATAGTTCACGGTGCATGTAGAATGGTGGTGGAACTAGATCATTCTAATGGGAAAGGTGCATTGTGGAAGTGTACCGTACTAAGGTGGATGGTGGGAGTGCACTATACTAAGATGTAATGTACATATTGGAATTACACTATAGTAACGTACATGGTGTATGTTTCTCGATGGAACCACAAAATACAAAATACAAAGGTACAATGCGCACATATTGAAAATGCACTAAACCAAGAGGCAAGATCACTAGTGCATGGTGGAAGTGCATCTTATCAAGTTACACTGAGCATAATCCATGATAGAAGTGCATCATACCATAGGTAACGAGGCATGGTGAATGATGTAACTACATCATTCTAATTTGCCAAGTGCATAGTGGACGTGCATCGCACTAAGGTACCAATCTCAAGGTTGATGGTAGGAGTGCACTATACCAAAGAGCACTGCACAAGTGGAATTTCACTATACCAAGGAGCACGATGCATATTGCATGCCGAGGAGTACAAAATGCACGCGTGCGCTGTGCACATTGGAAATGCCTTGTACTAAGGTGCAAAATCCATGGTGCATGATGCAAGTGAATTGGAACAAGGTCAACGGTGCATAGTTCATGATGCAAATATACCATACGATAATGTACGATGCATGGTGGAACTACAACAATCTAATTTGCCAAGTACATAGTGGAAGTGCATCATACTAAGGTGCAAAGCGCGGAAGTGGATGGTAGGAGTGCACTATGCAAGGTGCACTGTACAAAGTGGAATTCACTATACCAAGGAGCATGGGCATATGGCATGGCTGAGAGTAAATAACTACAAAGATGCAGCGTGCATAGTGGAAATGCACTGTACCAAGGTTGCACGATCTATAATGAATGGTGGAAGTGCATCGTACCACGGTCAATTGCACATAATGCATGATGGAACTAAACCATACCATAGTTCAAGGTGCATGTAGAATGGTGGTGGAACTACATCATTCTAATGCGAAAGGTGCATTGTGGAAGTGTACGCGTACTAAGGTGGATGGTGGGGTGTTCAGTACACTGCAGATGTGATCTACATATTGGAATTGCACTAGAGTAACGTACATGGTGTATGTTTCTCGATGGAAATACAAAATACAAAATACAAGAGTGCAATGCGCATGGTAGAAATGCACTAAACCAAGAGGCAAGATAAATGGTGCATGGTGGAAGTGCTGTGCTTATAATGTTACACTGAGCATAATCCATGATAGAAGTGCATCCACTACCATAGGTAACGAGGCATGGTGAATGATGTAACTACATCATTCTAATTTTCCAAGTGCATAGTGGACGTGCATCGCACTAAGGTGCCAATCTCAAGGTTGATGGTAGAAGTGCACTATGCCAAGGAGCCTTCTTGCACAAAGTGGGAGTCCGCCATACCAAGGTGCACGATGCATATTGCATGTCGGGAGTACAAAAATACAAACGTGCACGCTTTTCATAGTGGATTTCCTGCTGTACTAAGGTGCAAAATCCATGGTGCATGATGCAAGTGCATTGGAACAAGGTCAACAGTGCATAGTTCATGATGCAAATATACCATACCATAATGTACGATGCATGGTGGAACTATGACATTCTAATTTGCCAAGTACATAGTGGAAGTACAACATACTAAGGGGTGCCAAGCACGAAAGTGGATGGTAGGAGTGCACTATACCAAGGTGCACTCGCACAAAGTGGAATTTCACCTATACCAAGGAGTATGGTGCATATGGCATGGCGAGAAGTAAAAACTATGATGATGCGACTGCATAGTGGAAATCAACCTTTGTACCAAGGTGCACGATCCATGCTAGTGAATGGTGGAAGTGCATCGTACCACGGTCGATTTCACATAATGCATGATGGAACTAAACCATACCATAGTTCACGGTGCATGTAGAATGGTGGTGGAACTAGATCATTCTATGAGAAAGGTGCCTAGTGGAAGTGTACCGAACTAATGTGGAGGGTGGGGGTGACACTATACTGAGATGTGATGTACATATTGGAATTGCACTATAATAATAGTACAATGGTGTACTGTATCTCACTGGAAATACAAGATACAAAACTACAAAGGTGCAATACGCATGTTAAAAATGCACTAAACTAAAATTCAAGATCAATAGTGCATGGTGGAAATGCATCTTATCAAGTTACAGTGAGCATAATCCCTGATAGAAGTGCATCATGCTGTAGGTAACGAGGCATGGTGAATGATGTAACTACATCATTCTAATTTGCCAAGTGCATAGTCGACAGTGCATCGCACTAAGGTGCACATCTCAAGGTTGATGGTAGGAGTGCACTATACCAAGGAGCACCGCACAAAGTGGAATTCCACTATACCAAGGAGCACGATGCATAATGCATGCCGGGAGTACAAAATACAAACGTGCGCTTGTTCACGGTGGAGTACCTTTGTACTAAGATGCAAAATCAATGGTGCATGATGCAAGTGCATTGGAACAAAATTCATGAGTGCATGGTGCCTGATACGAATATACCATACCATAATGTACGATGCATGGTGGAACTACGTCATTCTAATTTGCCAAGTACATAGTGGAAGTGCATCATACTAAGGTGAGATCCTCAAAGTGGATGGTAGGAGTGCAACATACCAAGATGCTGCTTCTGTACAAAATGGAATTTCACTATACCAAGGAGCATGGTGCATATGGCATGGCGAAGTAAATACTACAATGATGCAGAACATAGTGGAGATACTTCTTTGTACCAAAGGTTGCACGATCTATTCTGAATGGTGGAAGTGCATCGTACCACGGTCGGTACCGGGTAATACATGATGGAACTAAAGCCATACCACATAGTTCCCGTTAAATGTAGAATGGTGGTGGAACTAGATCATTCTAATGGGAAAGGTGCATTGTGGAAGTGTAACGTCTTAAGGTGGATGGTGGGAGTGCACTATACTAAGATGTGATGTACATATTGGAATTGCACTATAATAACGTACATGGTGTATGTTTCTTGATGGAAATACAAAATACAAAATGCAAAAGTGCAATGCGCATATTAGAAATGCACTAAGCCAAGAAGCGAGATCAATAGTGCATGGTGGAAGTGCATCTTATTAAGTTACACTTTGAGCATAATCCATGATAGAAGTGCATCATACCATAGGTACACCAGCATGAGTAATCCTCCAACTACATCATTCTAATTTGCCAAGTGCATAGTGGACGTGCATGCACTAGGGTGTCAATCTCAAGGTTGATGGTAGGAGTGCACTATACCAAGGAGCACTATCACAAAGTGGAATTTCACTATACCAAGGAGCACGATGCATATTGGATGCCGGGAGTACAAAATACAAACGTGCCTTTGTTCACGGTGGAAGGATTGCCTTTGTACTAAAAGCAAAATCCATGGTGCATGATGCAAGTGCATTGGAACAAGGTCAACGAGTGCATAGTTCATGATGCAAATATACCATATGCATAATGTACGATGCATGGTGGAACTACGTCATTCTAATTTGCCAAGTACATCCCGGAAATTACCATCATACTAAGGTGCCAAGCGTAGAGTGGATGGTAGGAGTGCAGGTTATGCCATGTGCACTGTACAAAATGGAATTTCACTATACCAAAAAGACATGGTGCATATGGCATGGCGAAGTAAATACTACAATCATGCACGCATGGTGGAAATACTTCTTTGTACCAAGGTTGCACGATCCTTAGTGAATGGTGGAAGTGCATGGTACAAAGGTCAATTGCACATAATGCATGATGGAACTAAACCATACCATAGTTCATGGTGCAAGTAGAATGGTGGTGGAACTACATCATTCTAATGTGAAAGGTGCATGAGTGGAAGTGTACCATACTAAGGTGGATGGTAGGAGTGCACTATACTAAGATGTGATGTATATATTGGAATTTTACTATAGTAACGTACATGGTGTATGTTTCTCCATGGAAATACAAAATACAAAATGCCAAGGTGCAATGCGCATATTAGAAATGCACTAAACCAAGAGGCAGAGATCAATAGTGCATGGTGGAAATACATCTTATCAAGTTACAAACGAGCATAATCCATGATAGAAGTGCATCATACCATAGGTAACGAGGCATGGTGAATGATGTAACTACATCATTCTAATTTTCAAATTGCATAGTGGACGTGCATCGCACTAAGGTGCCAATCTTGAGGTTGATGGTAGGAGTGCACTATACCAAGAACCTTGCTACAAAGTGGAATTTCACTATACCAAGGAGCACGATGCATATTGCATGCCGGAGTACAAAATACAAACGTGCGTTGTGCACGATGGAAATGCAAACGTACTGAGATGCAAAATCCATGGTGCATGATGCAAGTGAATTGGAACAAGGTCAACGGTGCATGGTTGATGCAAATATGCCATACCATAATGTACGATGCATGGTGGAACTACGTCATTCTAATTTGAAAAGTACATAGTGGAAGTGCATCATACTAAGGTGCAAAGAGCGAAGTGGATGGGTATAAGTGCACTATACCAAGGAGTGCAACTGTTGAAAGTGAATTTCACTATGCCAAGGAGCATGGTGCATATGGCATGGCAAAGTAAAAAATACAAATCTACACTGTTGCATAGTGGAAAAAAACCATATGCCAAGGTTCCATGATCTATATTAGATGGTATTGACAATGGCGCAAGTGCATGTTTCCAGGGACAATTTCCCATAATGCATGATGGAACTAAACCATACCATAGTTCACAGTGCATGCAAGATGTTGGTGGAACTTAAGAACAATTTCTAATGAGAAAGATGCATTATTGAAGTATCTGCAGAGTATAAAGGTGGACACCCGGAGTGCACTAGCACTAAGATGTGATGTACATATTAGGAAATGCCCCCTAATAGCGGACATGGTGTATGTTTCTTGATGGAAATACCGCGTAGAAAATACAAAGATGCAGTACTCATAATAGAAATGCGCCACTAATCAAGAAACAAGATCAGTAGTGCATGGTGGAAGTCATCTTATCAACGCCCATCATGATCAAGGTGCGTCCGCCAGGTGGCGAGCATGGTGAATGATGTAACTACATCATTATAATTTTGCCAACTTACTGGTGATGGACGTGCATAGCACTAAGGTGTGCCAATCTCAAGGTTGATGGTAGGGAGTGCATTATACCAAGGAGCACCGTACAAAGTGGAATTTCACTATACCAAGGAGCACGATGCATTTTGCATGGCAGAATTACAAAATGCAAACGTGCACTATGCACGAGTGGAACTGCACTGTACTAAGGTGCAAAATCCATGGTGCATGATGCAAGTGCATTGGAACAAGGTCAATAGTGCACAATGCATGATGCAAGTGCACCATACCATAATGTACGATGCATGGTGGAACTACGTCATTCTAATTTGCCAATTGCATAATGGAAGTGCATCATACTAAGGTGCCAAGCGCAAGGTCGATGGTCGGAGTGCACTATACCAAGGTGCACTATACAAAGTAGAATTTAACTCTACCAAGGAGCATGGTACAAATGGCATGGCAGAAGTAAAAACTACAAAGATGCACTGTGCATAGTGGAAATGCACTGTACCAAGGTTGCACGATCTATAGTGAATGGTGGAAGTGCATTGTACCAAGGTCAATTGCACATAATGCATGATGGAACTAAACCATACCGTAGTTCACAGTGCATGTAGAATGGTGGTGGAACTACATCATTCTAATGTGAAAGGTGCATAGTGGAAGTGTACCGTACTAAGGTGGATGGTGGGATTGCACTATACTAAGATGTGATGTAAATATTGGAATTGCACTACTGTAACGTACATGGTGTATGTTTCTCGTGTGGAAATACAAAATACAAAATACAAAGGTGCAATGTGCATACTAGAAATGCACGAAACCAGGAGGCAAGATCAATAGTGCATATTGGAAGTGCATCTTATCAAGGTACATTGAGCATAATCCATGATAGAAGTGCATCATACCATAGTTAACGGGTCATGGTGAATGATGGAACTACATCATTCTAATTTCGCCAAGCTTGCATGGTGGACGTGCATCGCACTAAGGTGCCAATCTCAAGGTTGATGGTAGGAGTGTACTATCCCAAGGAGCACTGTACAAAGTGGAATTTCACTATAGCAAGGAGCACGATGCATATTGCATGGCAGGAGTACAAAATACAAACGTGCATTGTGCATAGTGGAAATGTACTGTACTAAGGTGCAAAATCCATGGTGCATGATGCAAGTGCATTGGAACAAGGTCAATAGTGCATAATGCATGATGTAAATGCGCCATACCATAATGTACGTTGCATGGTGGAACTACGTCATTCTAATTTGCCAAGTGCATAGTGGAAGTTCAACACACTAAGGTGCCAAGCGGAAAGTGGATGGTAGGAGTGCACTATGCCAAGGTGCATTTGTGCAAAGTGGAATTTCACTATACCAAGGGAGCATGGTGCATATGGCATGGCAGAAGTAAAAACTACAAAGATGCAGCGTGCGTAGTGGAAATGCAACTCTGTACCAAGGTTGCACGATCTATAATGAGATGGTGGAAGTGCATCGTACCAAGGTCAGTTGCACATAATGCATGATGGAACTAAACCATACCGTAGTTCACGGTGCATGTAGAATAGTTGGTGGAACTAGATCATTCTAATGTCAAAGGTGCATAGTGGAAGTGTACAGTACTAAGGTGGATGGTGGGATTGCACTATACTAAGATGTGATATACATATTGGAATTGCCTTACGGTAACATACATGGTGTATGTTTCTTGGTGGAAATACAAAATACAAAATACAAAGGTGCAATGCGCATATTAGAAATGCACGAAACCAAGAGGGCAGAGCAATAGTGCATAGTGGAAGTGCATTTTATCAAGGTACACTAAACTTAATCCATGATAGAAGTGCATCGTACCATAGTTAACGAGGTATGGTGAATGATGGAACTACATCATTCGAATTTGCCAAGCTTGCTTGGTGGACGTGCATCGCACTAAGGTGCCAATCTCAAGGTTGATGGTAATAGTGCACTATACCAAGGAGCACTGTACAAAGTGGAATTTCACTATACCAAGGAGCACGATACATATTGCATGGTAGTGGTACAAAATACAAATGTGCACTATGCACAGTGGAAATGCCCTGTACTAAGGTGCAAAATCCATGGTGCATGATGCAAGTGCATTGGAACAAGGTCAATAGTGCATAATGCATGATACAAGTGCACCATACCATAATGTACGATGCATGGTGGAACTACGTCATTCTAATTTGCCAAGTGCATAGTGGAAGTGCATCATACTAAGGTGCCAAGCGCAAAGTGGATGGTAGGAGTGCACTACACCAAGGTGCACTGTACAAAGTGGAATTTCACTATACCAAGGAGCATGGTGCATATGGCATGGCAGAAGTAAAAACTACAAAGATGCACTGTGCATAGTGCAAATGCACTGTACCAAGGTTGCACGATCCATAGTGAATGGTGGAAGTGCATCGTACCAAGGTCAATTGCGCATAATGCATGATGGAACTAAACCATACCATAGTTCACGGTGCATGTAGAATGGTGGTGGAACTACATCATTCTAATGTGAAAGGTGCATAGTGGAAGTGTACCGTACTAAGGTGGATGGTGGGAGTGCACTATACTAAGATGTGATGTACATATTGGAATTGCACTATAGTAACGTACATGGTGTATGTTTCTTGGTGGAAATACAAAATACAAAATACAAAGGTGCAATGCGCATATTAGAAATGCACTAAACCAAGAGGCAAGATCAATAGTGCATAGTGGAAGTGCATCTTATCAAGGTACACTGAGCATAATCCATGATAGAAGTGCATCATACCATAGTTAACGGGGGCATTATGAATGATGGAACTACATCATTCTAATTTGCCAAGTGCATAAGTGGAGACGTGCATCGCACTAAGGTGCCAATCTCAAGGTTGATGGTAGGAGTGGACTATACCAAGGAGCACCGTACAAAGTGGAATTTCACTATAAGAAGGAAAGGACGATTCATATTGTACGTGCAAAGAATTACACAATACAAAAGTGCACTCAAAAGCATAGTAGAAATGCAATCGTACTAAGGTGCAAAATCCATGGTGCATGATGCAAGTGCATTGGATCAAGGTCAATAGTGCATAATGCATGATACAAGTGCACCATACCATAATGTACCATGCATGGTGGAACTACGTCATTCTAATTTGTCCAAGGGCATAAGTGGGAAGCAGACCATACTAAGGTGCCAAGCGCAAAGTGGATGGTAGGAGTACACTGGGTCAAGGTGGACTGCATATAAAGTGGAATTTCACTATACCAAGGAGCATGGTGCATATGGCATGCGAAGTGTATAAAACTACAAAAGATGACCGTGCATGTTGCAAAATGCACTCGGTGTATTAAAATGCAACGCACCGTACCAAGGCTGCATTTATCCATAGTGAATGGTGGAAGTGCATCGTACCAAGGTCAATTGCGCATAATGCATGATGGAACTAAACCATACCATAGTTCACGGTGCATGGTGGTCTGGGTATGGAACTACATGATTCTAATGTGAAAGGTTCATAGTCGAATAAGACTTCCCGTACTAAGGTGGATGGTGGGAGTGCACTATACTAAGAAGGGATAGTACGTATTGGAATTGTACCATAGTAACGTACATTGTGTATATTTCTTGATGGAAATACAAAATACAAAATACAAAGGTGCAATGCCCATATTAGAAATGCACAAAACCAAGAGGCAAGATCATTATAAGGCATGGTGGAAGTTCAAGATCTTATCACGGTACACCGAGCATAATCCATGATAGAAGTGCATCATACCATAGTTAACGGGGCATGGTGAATGATGGAACTACATCATTCTAATTTGCACAAAGGTAGTGGATGGCATCAGACTAATGTGCCAATCTCAAGGTTGATGGTGAGTGTACTATACCAAGGAGCACTCGTACAAAGTGGAATTTCACTACACAAGGGAGCTGACGATGCATTTTGCATGGCAAAGAGTACAAACACAAACGTGCACTATGCACAAAGGAAATGCACCGTACTAAGGTGCAAAATCCCTGGTGCATGATGCAAGTGCATTGGAACAAGGTCAATAAAGGTAAATAACGCATTTACGCAAAGGCACCATACCATAATGTACGATGCATGGTGGAACTACGTCATTCTAATTTGCCAAGTGCATAGTGGAAGTTCAACACAAGAAGGGTGCCAAGCGCAAAGTGGATGGTAGGAGTGCACTATACCAAGGTGCACCGTACAAAGTGGAATTTCACTATACCAAGGAGCATGGTGCATATGGCATGGCGAAGTAAATACAAATGCACCGTGCATAGTGGAAATGCACCAAGGTTGCATCGATGTGAATGGTGGAAGTGCATCGTACCCAATTGCACATAATGCATGATGGAACTAAACCATACCATAGTTCACGGTGCATGTAGAATGGGGGTGGAACTACATCATTCTAATGTGAAAGGTGCATAGTGAAAGTGTACCGTACTAAGGTGGATGGTGCACTATACTAAGATGTGATGTACATATGGAATTGCACTATGCAAGATGCATACAAAATACAAAGTGCAACAAGGCACTTAAAGAGCAAGATCATAGTGCATGGAAGTGCATCAAATATATCCATGATAAATGCCATACCATGTACGATGCATGGTGGAACTACGTCATTCTAATTTGCCAAGTGCATAGTGGACGTGCATCGCACTAAGGTGCCAATCTCAAGGTTGATGGTAGGAGTGCACTATACCAAGGCAACGCACAAAGTGGAATTTCACTATACCAAGAACGATGCATATTGCATGCCAGGAGTACAAAATACAAACGTGCTTGCATGGTGAAATGCTGTACTAAGGTGCAAAATCCATGGTGCATGATGGAAGTGCATTGGAACAAGGTCAATGTGCATAGTGCATGATGCAAATATACCATACCATAATGTACGATGCATGGTGGAACTACGTCATTCTAATTTGCCAAGTGCATAGTGGAAGTGCATCATACTAAGGTGCCAAGCGCAAAGTGGATGGTAGGAGTGCACTATACCAAGGTGCACGTACAAAGTGGAATTTCACTATACCAAGGTATGGTGCATATGGCATGATAAAAACTACAAAGATGCAATGCATAGTGGAAATGCACCAAGTTGCACGATCTATAGTGAATGGTGGAAGTGCATCGTACACGGTCAATTGCACATAATGCATGATGGAACTAAACCATACCATAGTTCACGGTGCATGTAGAATGGTGGTGGAACTACATCATTCTAATGTGAAGGTGCATAGTGGGTGTACCGTACTAAGGTGGATGGTAGGAGTGCACTATACTAAGATGTGATGTACATATTGGAATTGCTATATTAACGTACATGGTGTATGTTTCTTGATGGAAATACAAAATACAAAATACAAAGTGCAATGCGATATTAGAAATGCACTAAACCAAGAGCAAGATCAATAGTGCATGGTGGAAGTGCATCTTATCAAGTTACATTGAGCATAATCCATGATAGAAGTGCATCGCCATAGGTAACGAGGCATGGTGAATGATGTAACTACATCATTCTAATTTTCCAAGTGCATAGTGGACGTGCATCGCACTAAGGTGCCAATCTCAAGGTTGATGGTAAGTGCACTATACCAAGGAGCACTGCAAAGTGGAATTTCACTATACCAAGATGCACGATGCATATTGCATGCCAGGAGTACAAAATACAAACGTGCTGTGACACTGCGGTGGAATTGCCTTGTACTAAGGTGCAAAATCCATGGTGCATGATGCAAGTGCATTGGAACAAGGTCAACGGTGCATAGTTCATGATGCAAATATACCATACCATAATGTACGATGCATGGTGGAACTACGTCATTCTAATTTGCCAAAATGCAGTGGAAGTGCATCATACTAAGGTGCCAAGCGCAAAGTGGATGGTAGGAGTGCACTATACCAAGGTGCACTGTAAAATGGAATTTCACTATACCAAGGAGCATGGTGCATATGGCATGGC